>JAYMTT010000086.1:0-22233 GCA_036898025.1 Hypseocharis bilobata
GAATTCAAAAAAGGATTTCGCGAACATAGCTTCTTCTTATGTGTTATATCCTTAATTAATAGACTCCAGACGCTCCAGATGGAGCGAGGTACATAGGTACGAATTAGACTCTCCCAGTCGGCAGTTATGTCATTAACGACATCTACCATCTGATCAGAGTCCGTCGGAGTCACTATGGATTCTACTACTTTATTAGTCAATCCCTTGTCAGAGTTTGAATTCCATTATTTACCACAACAATCGGTCAAAGGACGATTCCAACAACATTCCAGATAACTTTTTACTGTTACATAATGGAGCCAGAAGAGATTGGGCAGGATGATTGGCAACAGCCTCTCGTCAGGTACTTGTCAGATTTCAAAAAATATGCTAAGAAATGCCAGGCCTGCAAGAAAGACGGACCAGTGCAGCATCAGCTTCAGAATTGCATCCGATCTTAAAGACTTCGCGCCTCGACGCTTTGATCCCTTGTTTCACTTCGGCCCGATCACACGTAGGAAAATACGCCTTCGCAAAGCTCTGCCTGACACAGAACCAATCGGGAAAAGGAAGAGAAAAGCTAAAAAAAACTACTTTATAGGCGGTACTTACTGCACCCGATTGCCCGGCACAGCCGTCTTAAGAAAATGAACCCGTGGATAAGTAGGCCTTTCTTGCAGACCGATCTTCTGCCGAGTTCCCCCCTCAGCTCACGCGATAATCGGGACAGAGAGAATGAACTCACCTTTGCCCACGAGCCGTCCGTCTTTGGTGCAGTGTTGTCGGGTGTTTACGCGACACCCCGGCCCTTAGGAATCCCCGTCCTCTGGTGCTCTCTCCGACGATACAGTAGCGCTCTCTGCTCAGGTATACCTGATCGAGTTTATTGAGTGTTCAGCGGATAGGTTCAGCCTATTGCACTTACGTTAGTTAGAAGGCCCCCATGGAGTTGGCTAATACGATCTTATAGAGTTGTGCAGAGTGGAAGCCTTTCTTCCTTCTTTTTGTTTTGGAGTTGTTATTTTTTCTCTCCCGCTGTTCTCCTATTTCTTTTTCCCTCGAGTCTTTTTCGCTGGAGATAATCATTGCGAACCCGATGGGACCGAGTGTGGATATCTGTTTTCAATCGATTCCCCCGGTGCCCCAGACGTGATTGCATCGACGGAAATGAAGGCCGAAGCTGCCCTTACTGGAAGACTTTTTCCTTTAAGGAGTGCAGCCAGCGCGTTACTTCGAAATGGGCTGATAATACCGTGTTAAGTCGGTATCCTGTGGTAAGGTTAGGTTTCAAGACAGAGTGAGCTGGAAAACAGCGAATCTTCGCGATTCCGAACTCCCTAAAGCAAGCTTAGCTTCGTCCAGCCCATGACTGGTGCATGAAGGTTTTACGTCTTATTCCTATGGATGGGACGTTCAACCAGACTGCCCCGTTGAAGCGGCTGGCTAAGCTGTCAGTTTTATATTCCTTGGAAATTCCATTCAATAAGCTCTTCTTTCTCTCGACCTTTGCTCCGTCCCGGCGCCGGTCAAAACACAAGCAAGGTAGAAAATCAAAAGTACGGGCCGGTGGGAGGGGTATAATAATACCAAAATAAGTAGCGGTAAAAGAAAAAGAAGATGCCAAAACAGATTCACTTAAGCTTCTAGCTGGCTTGCTAGCCAGCCTTTCAGCTGCTCCCGCTTGAGAGAAAAAGGGCGGACTCTTGCATGCTCGTATACCGAGAAAGAATTGAAAAATGGTTTCCACTCGAGAAGCAAGGAGATCAAATCCTTTTGCTTTCGCCCTGCTAGATATCCATATGTATCTCAAAGCAGCATTTCCTTTCACAGGCATAGGCGAATGCTAAAAGAAAAGCATACACAGAAGCAGAAAGAACAGATTTACCCTCTACCAGAATAAGATCTCTAGGTTTACCAAATACTTCTCAACCAAATGTCTTGTGGCGAGCAGCTCTTGGCTTCGTAAACATATCTATGTTGTTGCTTTTTCACTACCAATGAGTAGGTAGCTTTGGATGCTTATGAAGATATGGCTTTGGTAAAGATCTGCTTAGCGTGTGCTTTCTCGGGTGCTACTTAGAATAGAGATAGTCAGACTAGAACTTGAGAATGTTATAGCGCTGTGAAAGAAGGACATTCTGATCGACCCGATTGGCTCTGCTTTTCTCGAATGCAGGTATGAAACCAGGAAACTCGCCTTAATTAGTAAATAAAGCGGAAACAAACCTGTGGGATAAGTCAGCAAATCACATCATATATCGGATATCGCATCGGAAAGAGAGATTGATTCTCCCTTCCGGGCAAGTCCTGAGGAACGTCGACTTGATAGTCTTTATCCCCACTGGGTAAGTGGGAATCTGATTCATTGATTTGATTGAACCTAGCGGGTAGCGCGCTACTTCAAAGCTTGCACCCGGCAACTCCTTCAACTTCTCCCAGGGACAGGCTTGACCTTCGGGGAAGAACTCCGTGGGATTTCCTTCTAGGGCGCCTAGATAGTGAAAGGTTATCCCTTTGCAACGCTGGAAGCTAAGCAAAGTCACGAAGCTGGCTGACTACGCTCGAGCAGAGCTCAGGCCCGGAGGTGGTGGCTGAACTCGCCGCAGAGTTCAGGAGCGAGCAAGACTATCTTGGTGAATGCAATAAGAATCGGCTGCTTGCCGCAGCAGAGTGCTTTGCCCATGCTGCTATCCTAGCCGAAGCGAAAAAGGGATTCGTGCTTGGATGTCGAGATCAGGGGACTCTATCCAATCCATGCGGCGAAATCTATTTGTGGTGGAACAAACTCAATCAATAAATATATATATATATTTGTTTGCTTCGATACAAGAGATCGGCCCCGAAGCAAGGTATGGTGGGTGCCAGCAACTTCCGTACCGTACACAGATATAGATTCATTCTTCGTACCTGGTCCAACTTCACAACCCTTCGCGGGTTGGTCAGAAGTCAGTCTTGTTTGGTAAGACGGAATTGGACAAAGCAAAGAAAAGAGAGTGCTCGACCGGCCAACAAAGACCGTAATTACATAGATAACTGCTCCTCCCTTTCTCCGTCTTTAAGGCTTTAAGGCGAACCGTATGGCGGCCGGAAAGAAAGACGACCTAACCTTCTCGTAGATGGTGTCAGTGAGAGCAACTTGAGTATCCCCCGTTGACCTTCTTTTTTAGATAGAATCTTCAATGAGTGGAAACAAGCAACCTTACTAATAAAGGTGCGCTTGTTGAGTAAGGCCGCCTTTCGAGCCCAAGCCCCTTTAATATGATGAGGAGAAGAGGGGCCGCCCTCTTTTCTTTTCTGCACCAATCTTTATTTACTACTATATTTCTTTTTTTTGGGTGTATAGCTCAGTTGGTAGAGCATTGGGCTTTTAACCTAATGGTCGCAGGTTCAAGTCCTGCTATACCCAAACCTACCTTACTACAACATAAGGACAGAAGGTAGGAAAGAATTTCTCACTCTTCTAAGCTAAGAGAGGAGTTATGTCAAAAGGACCAACAACGATGAAGGAGAAGAAGGAGTAGGACCAGGAGCTATAATTCGGACGGAATCGAATGATTACGAGATAGACAATGAGAAAAAGCCAAGAGGGGAGAGCACTTAGACAATTCACTTTGAGTACAGGGAAGTCTGCTGGTAGGAATTCTTCAGGGCGTATTACGGTTTTTCACCGAGGGGGTGCAGCTACGCCGCCAGAGGAAATGCAACACGATAGAGGAGTTCGCTCCGCCGCGTAAGATCCTCGAACCTACCACGACCACCATCCGCGGCCTATTTTCGTTCTCTTCCCTGCCCGGGAAGGTGGATCAAAGAAAGGTAGCTTGCTTCTCTCCTGGACTGATGGCGGCTTATGTAGTGGTCGGCCTTCCTACCAGAATGCCTCCTTGGTTGAAGAGTAAGGGCGCAGGAAGCAAAAAAACTTGCGCGAAGGACGTTTTCTTCTCTGCCTTCTCCTCTCCAAAGGCCAAGGGAGAGACTGCATCCCTTTCTTTCGGTAGCTCTTTTGCTTTCCCAAGGATAGCGGTAGCTGGGGCAAAGCCCGCTTTCTTCGCTCCGCGAATGAGAGAGAAACTCAGAGGAAAAAACACGTTCTCTCTTTGCGAGGTCCGACAGTGGAGAACGCATAGCATTCTCTGGGCACATAGGATCAAACGTAAAGCAGCGCTTTCTCTAAAGAGTTTGAGAGGGCAAGATACTTTAGGGCTTGTTGGAGCTGCTGAGCATAACGAATCGAAGCCAAAGACGGATCAAGGTAGCTTGCCTGCCAAGCCGATAGGCGAAGGGCCGAAGGATGGAGCGTGCAAAGTCGATCGTGCACCTGTCGTGTGACCCGTTGGTCCTAAGCAATGTCTTGCGCGAAGCGACCCACCTAGAAACAGCTCTCCTTTATGTTAGGGGGCACTAAAATGGAACTTCGATCGGATGCGGGTATCCAATCCCGCCGCTGAGATGTCCAGCGGATTCCTGGGCCTTGACGAATGGCCGGCCACCTTTTACGTTAGAAGAGCAAAAGGCCCGGGGCAGGATGAACCAATGTGAATGAGTGTAAGCTTCGTTGCCCGAACACGATTGGTGCTGACCACACTAGGTGCTACCGTGGTAGCAAGAGAGGCCAGGCGGTGACAATTGAGAGGTTGTCACTGAGCATTCCTAGTCACACGGGAAGAGAGGTCAAATGGCAAGGCCATACGCCCGTTTGGCTCCTCGCGGAGTATAGCTCACATCCAAACATCTGATTGGGGAACGGGGCAACGCCCATGAAGCTCCGGCGGAAAGGGAAGGCCTGCCAGGCCGTATGCCCATGGGTGCAGGATTCTTCGAAAAAGCGCGGGCTGACTCGGAGACCTGGGACCTTGGCTTAGCAACGAATGAAGGGGAGGACTGAAAGAACAACATACGGGAAATTGAAATCCACTCTATCAATGATAGAATTCAGAATAACCAAAGTGAAATGTTACAAGAAGATCTACCACTTCAACAGTTCTACAATAAGGAAGAACAAATGATTTACAAAGGGAAGCGAGTCCACCCGGACTTGAGAAATTCGTAATCAGAAAGTGAGTCAGTGAACACGAATTTCCAACGAGGAGGAAGAGGATCGGTCGAAAATCCGGAACATCAGACCGAACCTAACCAAGTTCAGGTCCTTGCGAGTTATCTTCCATGATGACTGCACATGTGGTGCATCAAAAAAATCTTGTATGTTTACCATGGGATCCAACCCCTGAATAACATCTTAAGTCGTTAAGCCAAAGCAGTTCTTTCCTTCTAGTATAGGCTTTAGGCCGCATTCTCAGGGATCACACTTAAGCTTACTTCGTACTGAATGCCCTACTGACGGTCCCGTCCCGAGAGAACTCGCGATGATCTCTTAGTAATTCGTCAGAATTGGGTCCAGCTAGTCTTTTCAGATTCTGCCTGCAAAAAAAGGTTTAGTAAGCGCAGATTCCCTAGAAAAAAGAAGATCATATAAAGCTTTTCTCTTGAGAGGCGAGCATAGAACAGAGCTGGACTTCACAAAGGCGTTCCATCAATCCAATCCCTACTTCTTTTGGTCTCCTCTCACATTCGTTCGAGCTGCTCCGCTCCTCGAACCTTCTTTTAGAGCTTCCCCTTTCTCTGGGTAGACTGACTCTGGATACAAAGAAGACCAAGCCTAGCGACTGTCATACCTGGTAAGTCCATCTCTCGTTGTTCGATAGGACCTGGAAAAAGCATGCCATGAATGACTCTTGCCCTCGGCTCACTGAACTACAGGGGTTTCTATCCATATTGAATTCAAGCGGGTGTGAACTCCGACCTTCCCCTCTAGCCAAGTCAAGCTTTTGCAGCTCTATATCCAATTCCTACTGCTAAGCAAGCCCACCTTCAAGCTAGTCGAACGTCAGCCTTATGCCAATGAGAACCAAGAGAAGAAGGAAATTGGATTCCCAAGGACACATCTATACTACGCTATTCTTCGGATTTGATTCTTTCTTCCTTTTTTCAAAGAAATTCTCTGCCCTACTGTCTGTGGTAAGTCAGTCAGGTTTGCCTGTGAATCCAGCTTTCGATCGCTTACTGTACTCTCTGTTCTGTCTCGCCTTGAGCTTGCGCCTGGTATTCATTCTTTTATGCCTTTCGCCCGGTAAGGACTTAAACAATCGAAAACGGATGAAATAGCATCGGAGTCGAGAACAGCGCATATTCCAACAAGACCATCAACTGCGGGTAGGCTTCAAGCTCCTACTCATAGCCGCTCTATGTACTAATGGAAAGCACAGAGAAGACGCTCTTGGTCTTTTTTGGTGTGACAGTATACGGTGTTTGAAATAACCATTGTTTGCAGGGTAACTAAATAAATGTCATAAGAGAAGCTGTTAACGTAGGTCGGATCAACGCGTAGAGAAATGCTATCCGACTTGATCACGCGTTTACTGGCTATTCCAATTCAACTTTTTCTTTTTCGAGATTATGTTGGTGTTCAGTGTGGTAAGTCTTTCTTTTCCATAGTAGAATATAGCTCTACTATTCAAGATATTAGAGAATAGTAACATAGTAACTGAGTATGCGTTCTTCTCTATTTTCAATTCCTATCAATTAAAGAAAAAAGAAAGAGCATCCCTCTCCTTTCAAAAAAGCCTTTACGGTGAGACAAATGAGCCCGAAAGAAAGGGGGGATATTCTCTGCTCTGAGAAGAATATTATTATATTCCGAAACGAAAGAATCAGCCTGACAAGCCTATGATAGAAGAATAATGGAGAACATGTAACGCAGCAAATAAGGATTTTTGGAGCAGCGGAATGGAAGATTCTAAAGCCATTCTTCAGCTTTCGCGGGGTACAAGAGAGGAGATCATTCCATCCATAACTTTCTCTACGATGAGTTTTCTATTAGAATTATAGTTCAAGCATAGCTGGAAAAAGGAAGAAATACGAAGGAAGGAGCGAAGGAAGTGAGAGGGTCGACTATAGGTCTGTCTGTCAAGCCTGACGGTCGAGTATTGAGGTAGCGGTTTAGTCTTTGGGAGGAATTCAATCTCATGTACATATAATAAAGGAGCGACTGAAAGAGTTAGCAAGGTGGCAAGCTTTTGGTATAGCACAGCCAATTACATTTTGAAAGAAAAGAATCGATCGAAGCCAATCAAGCCAAATATATATCATATACCTCAACCTTTTTTCGCTGAAAGAGAGGTGAAAAAGAAGGGATGCTCTCTTCCCAGCCAGTATTCTATTCCCCCAACAGCGGAACAAACTTCAAGTTTTCCTGGTGGAAACGAAGCAACCTTTGCTCCTTGATTCACTGGACTTGCTTTGCTCCAAGGAAGAAATAGTGACAGTAAATAGCTTACGATGCAAGACACATTTCCAAGTATTCATCGAGGGGAAGGTGCTAAATAGCTTCTAGCTAGGCCTTCCGTCCGTTTCGAAAAAGCTGGGCTAATCCTAAAGCAGAAGGAAAAATTGGGATATAATAGAAAAACGGATAATATCCAAAAGTTCTTGGTACTTTGTTTGCTTAAGCTTAAGACCCCTCGTTAGCATAGCACATAGCAGGAGGTCGTTGCAAGAAAGCAGATTCTTATGACTTATCCTGCTTCACCCTCCCTTAATGCAAAGGGAAAGCCCTCTTGTCGATGTACGTTCTGGTCCTAAAGGATTTAGATAGGCGGGAGCTCTCTTCTTTCTTCACCGCAACCTTTAGGAGATTCGATTGCTATTTACAGCTCAAAAATAGATAGCTATTCCTCATTTAGATAGGAAAGAGAATGGCCGCTTTCAACAAGGTCTGGAAGCCCAGGTTACCCCACCAGTATTCCCCAAACATTTTCTTTTCTCGCGAAAGAGGTTCATACTCATTAAGGAATTTCTCATCTTTGATTTGATGTTGGGATCAGATATCCCACAACCCCTTTAGTTTAGACTGAAATCTTTGTCTTTTTGAGCGGCAAAGCGAAGAGAAAGCAAGGGAACAAATAGTACTGGTCAGTTTGAAAGCCCCCTATGCGGAAAAGCTCTTATAACGAATAGTGAGAACCGCGCCAAAAGCGAGTTCTGAAGAAAGATTTCAGACCATCAGTCTAAATAGCAGTATGTAGTAGTTGTAGTCCGTCTGCCAGTATCCGTATTTGTCCCTGCTTTTGCTGCCCAAGGCGCAACTCCAATTTGAAGGTTTATAGACCATTACAGTCACTCTGTAGAAGTACGGATCAGAGAGAGTTTGTTCACGAGCCGTAAAGTAAGTAGCTCGGACCAGCGGAAGAATGTGAAGGAAGGCTGTTTGCTGCTCTTCTTGCTCAAAGACACAGGCATAGCATAGAGCTGACTGAGTCTTTGGTTCACAGGAGTTCCTCGCTCTGATTAGTTTATCCCGCCAGAATAAATCGGGATAGCGAGCCTCACAAGATCCTTTATTAAGGAAAGAGATAAGTGATTTCATCAGAATGAACGGGCAATTTAGGTTAGGGTTCAAAGGTTATTATAAAAGCCCGAGTAGTGGATCTAATAGTTATAAAATAGCGAATGAACAATCATTCACAAATAGACTCGGAATTCGTCGTTGAACAACCATCACGATTGGAACATCTTTCTTCCTGAATCTCATCGGATCAATCGGCCAGGCGGGAACCCAGAAGATGAATTAGAGTTAGTTAGCCAGCTAAATATTTAGCAGGTAAAGTAGGAGTCCCATAGATAAGAACCTTTCACCCCTTTCCTACGACTACTAGTACGTAGTAGGGAATCGTCAACCACCCCTTTACCAAGGGGAAAAGCAGGAGTTCTCGGTGTGGTCTCTGTCCCTCTTTGTTAGAAGCAACTTCAGGATCAACAGCGTTGAACAGACCGATAAAGATGTGGATCTTTCTAGAAAGCATAGGACATCAAAAAGCATAAACTGAAACCATTCCACGTGCGGCCTTCGCCGAAGACGAAGGAAAGAAAGTAAAGGAAAGGCAAGTACTTCAATTAATTGCTCAAAGACGTGAACCAAATCATTTAAGCGTTCACGTATTGGCTTCAGGCATAGGAAGGAGTTGACTGATTCTCGATGGTTGCACCGCTTAATCGTGCTTTCTATTCATAATAATAATAGAAGAAGATAAGGAAGAAAAACAAGATTCACTCAACTCCAAAGAAAGCTTCTAAAACAAGGTAAAAACTTCACGGATTTCATCAGGATTAATAGTCATAGGAAAAGGTACACTCAAACGAAGAAAAGATCTTTTTTGCATAGTTCTATTTTTCATATTTTCAATTCGAATGTTTACTACATTACTTCCTGAAAGTGTGCCCTTGCCCCCTGAGGGCAAGGTAGGAAGGACCTTTTATGGGTATAATTCATGTTCTCCACTCAACAAGGTACTGGATTAGCTTCCGGCGGAATCCGCTTGGATTTCAGAGATGATGCACGCTGAACTAGGATGCTAGGAAATGGCGTACTTCGACACCTGGCACAAAGAACTAAAGTGCCGCCTGCTAATACAGTGTATTAGAGTTCGAGCAACAGATCAAGGTTCGGTTCGAGCTAAAGCTAATTCAGAGTTTTCGCGGGAAGAAGTACGGTCTCGGACAGCTCATGATGAACTATTTAATCCTTCTCCATCCGAATCCGTCTCAGTTCCAGGTATTGAAGCGAAAGATGACTCGACCAGAGCACCCTGGGATAAATTTTCCACATCAGTCTAAGTGGTGGAGGTATCAGCCCAGGCATGAAGGCCTACGATTAGAATAGAATGCTGACTTCTAGTTTTTAGACGGCTCTTGATGAGCCTGTGGTCTACACAAAAGTAGAAGGGAGAAAGGGATCAGAATGAAAGTACGAACCCATATGTAAACAACCACAACAGGTCATGATTTCAGCGAAGAACTGGGATTTCATCCCCGCTAGGTATAGATTTCCCCTGGGAAAAGAAATGCTTTAAATAAGCTTTCACCTCAGGATCAATGCAATCCGACTAGAAAGATTCCCCTTCTGTGCAATCCCCGTGAATAGTGTCCCCCACCTTCAAAGAGAATCAATAACATCTTCTCCTACTAGGAAGTAGGTTTCGAAGCAAAAGAAGAGTCAAGAAAGGTGGAAGCCCCAATAGCGGACGGTGGAAAGCTGCCTAGCCACATGCATTTGAATTCCCAAGTGTGAACATGATAAATGGAGATGAGCAAAGGTCGACAGTCGCGAAAAGGAAGGCAACCGCACCTGTAGGAGGCATATTCCAGAAAAAAAAAGTAAGGATAGGATTAACCCCGGTCCATCAGATAGAATCAGATCTCGAACAACTGAAAGGCCAAATGAAAGAAAGACTCTTCTCCATAAAGAATGGGATACTACTGGTCTACTATGGAACATGACTGTATCAAGTATGTTCGATCCTGCCAGCAGTGTCAGATCTACGCAGATAAGGAAAAGGTTTTGATTCCTCTGAATAAGATGACAACGCCTTGGCCGTTCTCAATGTGTGGAATATCGATGTCATCGGAAATATGACTCCAAAAGCTTCCAATGCTTCATCCTAGTGGCAATCTACTACTTCACCAAATGGGTTGAAGTCGCGTCTTATGCAAATCAAGATCAAGAAGGTAGAGATTCATTCAAAACAACATCATAGCCAGCGTCCTAATGACATCATCACTGACAATGCCACCAATCTGAACAATGACATGATGTTTCCTACGTTTCAAAATTCCTTTGTTAATTCAGATGTTTCCTGATATGGTTCCAGGAAAAATAGACTGACATAGTGATTTTTTTTTCTTTTTTGAGCAACCTCCTCCTCTTTTACCGAGACTTTCTCACATAACGCCTGTCTATGGCCCTTTCAAGTAGTACAATCGTCTTAGTTATGACTGCTATTCACATGGTTGTTGGCTCCATTTCGACCAAAAACATCGCTTTCTGTATGGATCTTGACCATTCCAGCGGTTTCACCTGACGGTGAGAGTACTTTTGGGGACAACTCCGGCTGGACATTGATCCGAGGGAGCAACTCCGGAGAAAGCTCCGAAGCAAGCGGGAATCAGCCCGCTTGTCAAAATGCAGGTCCAATTGAGCAACCAGCGCCGCAGCATCCAGCTTTCCCCCTCCTTCAAGAACAGTGCGAGCGGGAAGTCCATTCAGTCCAGTGAGTGGGAGGTCGTCGTGAATGAATGGGTCCTTTAGAGGGTTCAGTTCCCACAAGTAAGATGCTTATGAGTAGGTGCGGGTTAGTAGCAAGAAGGATTTCTTACTGAAATGAAAATCTAAAATTACATATATAGATGATCTGTCCATTCGTCAGTCACTAAGGGAAATGACTCTCGATTGAGATCATGCCCCCTTTTTCTACCCATCTTAGTCTTTATGATAGCTCATTTTCTTTTTCCCATGCCTTTCCTGGTGGAAAGAACCACTGGCAATTTCCACCAGAGAAAGAAAAGATTGATTCTATATAAGATATTTTATTCCAACTTTCATACTAACTAAACCAGAGTCTAGAAAGTCCGAAACTTCGTCACCAGAGTCGGAAAACCCTGCATACTTTCTAAACCATAGTTAGCAACTCCACCTTATAACCGTCCCCATCATCTATCTACAGAATTTTCTTCTTTTCCAGAGTCAGTATACTCTCGGTCACCTATTTACCTATTTCTTTCTTTTATTTGCCTCATTTTCAGCTAAACCTGAGTCGTAAAATAGCAAGTCAAATCATTCTTCACCAGAATCTATCTACTCAGAGCATTCTTCCACTAAGTTGTCAAACTCTGATAATTCATAACCTTCATTTGGAAACTCATTTTATTCTTCTCCTTCATCTAGAAATCCAGTATACTAAGCGTCTCGCGATAAAGTCTACTTCCCGTCACCAGAGGTTATCACCTCAGTATACTAAACGTCACCTTCTTTTGAATGGATTTCCCCTACTCTGTTGTAGCTTCACCGAGTAACGAGACTGGCTCCGCATCTGGCAAAACAACTGTCACTCTTAAGGGCTCGATAAGCATAAGCCTTCTATTGGGTGGGGCATCCCATCCGCTTAAACCAACCGTTGGTCTTCCGCTTCTGATTCAATTGTCTTTACATACCTAATAGCCCTTGGGGATCAAATGGCTGTTCATGTACCTTTTCTTTCTATAATATTCATCCTTTGTCTCCAGCTATTGGGGTTTCCGTACCAACTCAAGATAGGCTTATGGGACGAAAAGAAAGGTCGCTATCGGGCGGAAGCGACTCTGTTTTCTTAATTTCATTGAAAGGCTAAAAAGCGACGGGGTATAGTGGTGGTTTTGGAGGTAGCATACCTTGGTTGCAGTGACATCGACACTGACGAGTACTCTCATTTCCGCAGTCCCAACAAGACTAGCAGTAAGGGAGATTGGGACCGGCCGTACCACTCAAGGTCGACAGTCTTATAAACCAACGGTCATAGTTACTAGCAGTCGGTTGTGTTACACCGGCCTGCTGAACCAAAGCATGCCCTGAGACTATACCAGTCAGTGTACCAGTACAGAACATGACACCGTCGCGACCACTGCATCCGAGAAGGAGTCCGCCCAAATAACCCGATAAGTGAGAAACTCATACAGGAACCTTATAGTCCAACCAAGGGGGGCGATCGTCAATCTTCCAAAGTCAACCATACTTTTTGAGAGCAGAGTTTACGTACTTATGGGGCACGCCAGTTGCTACTGCGGAGCTTGAAAGGGCTTCTTCAATAGTAACATAATCCGAAGCCGGTACAGTATAGTACCGCGACACAAGCTTTAACCTTAACCACTGAAGTACCTAAAAACTTCAAATCATCCTTAGACATTAAGTCTTCCGGAATGACTTTGAGTTCCCTTGGTTTAAGCTGTGTACGTAATAAAAAAAGAATAGGACCTTTGAGGTTCCAAGCCAGAACTCTAAAGGCACTTACAGTCTTATTATTCCTTAGAGACGAAAGAAGGTTCCTAATCACGGAGTCAGCGTATGTGGAGCATCGAGTCCTTCTTTACTGCACCAGTCTGTCTAAATAAATGGAAGAGATAAGATTTTTCGAACTGATGAAGAATTACTTCCTTTCGCCCTTTTTTCTAATTGATATGCGGACTCTAAAGGAAAGATTTGAGCTTGAAGCTTACCAATACTGGGACCTTCAACTACCCCTGGAAAGGGTCTATGCCCAGTAGGTCCTTGGTCAAGTCTAGTCTTCTCTTCGTTATCCATAACTTGCTCTTCTCTTACGACCCTGATAATAGAATAGAAAGAAAGCTACTTCGTACCCTGCCTCTAGCTCCTTACACTCATCTAGTTTTCTTCGAACTCAGCAACTTCATTCCAGCCTTACATCCTGCTTTCACTAAGTCATTTGCTGACCACATAGAATCTGGCAATTCTTGAAAGTCTTACTCCTTTATGGTTGCTACTAAGAGCATTAGACCTTGCGGTAGTTAACCAATCAACCAGTTGGTAATACTCCTTTTCACTCGCAATGCTTCCTCCCTGACAGAGATAGCAGTTCGCGAAGGAAAGGAAAATACTGCAACTTATGGTATATCAGCAAGCATTATGTACTCTTGCATTTTTTCCCTCGGACTGGGAATTGGCAGTTGCTTTAGCAGCTCCCTCTGGGCATCCTACTAAGACGGGATTCTATTCCTATCTTCACTGTAAAACCTTCTATTGCTATCTCGAAATAGAATTCTCCTGTTAAAGAACCTTAGCCAGCATAGAAATGAAGTTCCTATTGAGGTGAGGACGAGAAAGAAGTTTGAAATCCGCTTGCAAGTCTTCTGTAAGGAGCTGTGGCACTTCCTCATGCCATCTCGTTTGCAATCATAGACTCTTTTGAATCAGCTTTGGTCTTTTCTCCTTTTTTCGGTGCTCTGTTTGTTAGCAAGTTCATCATCTTCATACTAAAAAAGATGTTTTCAAGTAAACTCCTTTGGTGGAATTGAATCAAGAGTATGTAAGGGAAGAACGGATTGCACTAAGGTTTACGTTAGCCCTACTCCTATAAGTCTTCCCCTTATCTGTCCTAGCCTAGAGCAGTCATAGTAGTAGGCGGACTAAGAGCTGTTGGAGTCAGTTAATAAGTAAGCGATTCTAGCCTTTATTGGTGAATGCCTATCTGGTCTTACTGTTTAGGTACGTGTTCACTTAAGCCCTTTCCTTCTTTGGCTAACCCTTCTGACTTGACTGGTAATGTCTTGTTGGCATTTCCCGCTCTTGTTGGTGTTGTCAGACTATCAATTCAATCAGCTGTTGATGCTATAGGCGGTCTTGATGATCTTGTTGTCGTACCCGCTAGGAAGAGACCAGAAAGATAATTTATATATAATAAGGCAATTCCTAATGTCCTGTCCAAGGAAGAAGGTGGGACAACACTGATGCTAGTGCTTTTGGTTTTTCAATTTAGTCTCTTGTAGTTTCTAGTGGGAACTGTAGTTTTTATTCCTTGTTCACTTTTCGCCCTTCCCCCTAGAATTGCTGACTGGCCTCCCCGAATTCATTTCTTTCTTCTTCTTTCAACCAGTATTCCTCCTTCCTTCTTTCCAACAGTCAATCTTTCTCATGATGGTTGTGATTTCAATTTGACTGATTTGATTTGATTCTATCCCTGAGTCTTACGACCCAGTATTCTTCTAAACCTCAGTCCGGGAGCACTGATCGGCATTGGTCGGCAGGATTGGCATTGGCCAGTATAGCTTTCCCTCTATGATCTCTCCAAGATCTAGCAACTAAGATCTTTAAGAACCTTGCACAATCCCAATCGTATATATACTCTTTTCTATCAAACCTGTACCCTGCACCAATCGTCTATCGACTTCATTTTATGCGTCACCTTAGTCGAGAGACTAAGTAGGCGAATAGGAGTTAGGTGATAACCTATTGAAGTTGAGTACTGATTCTCCTTTGACAACTGTACTAATTCCATCATCAAGGAAAGGAAGAACAGGCCCTAACCCGTTGAAGGGCAGGGCAAGCTACTGGAACTACATTCGCTCCAAAGAAAAGATTGATTCTATATAAATGATTTACCATCGGAACATATTCGGCTATCACCTTAGAAAGCCTTTCTTTGCAACATTAGGGTATTGTCTGTTGATTCGAACCCATCCTGATGAAAGAGCGGTTCAATCCATTTACAACTCAGCATACTGAAAACCATAATTTAGCAACTCAGGATAATCCTTCTCAATCGTGCTAGCGCACTCACGCTTCATTCCGGGGTAGAACAACCTGTGATAATATCTTTCTTGCTCATTAGTTCTAGTAGTTCCTGTTGCTGAGTTGCTTCTGTTTAGTTTCTTGGCCTTGTTGTCATTCTCCTGGCTCTATTCAGTGCTGGTATCCTTCCGTTGTTGGCTCAATTCAGCATGGGGAACTCTAATCGATCTAATCTTGTGATGGTTTCATTATTCTCTGAGCTGGAGGAAGAGTTTCGCCCATTCCTCGCTAGTTCAATCAAACTGTCTTTCTTAGTAGCTTGTTTTTTTACAGTCTTTCTTTCTGAGCCCCACTACGCGGTTTAGAAGAATGCCTTGGGCAATATAGATAGAATGTGTGCCGATGGGATACTAGGACTGCTCTCTCCTCCAACCATTCATAATGGTCGTAAAGTCCCTTTTCTGCTTCAGCGCTGAAGCATAGTGGGTAGACCCATTTACAGTCAAAGGAATAGATGAGAAGGATGCTGCATGAGTGTTCCATCATCTGACTACAGACAAGCTACAAGAAAGAAAGACATTTCCCTGACTTAAGGCAGAAGGGATTAACAAGGTTTCTAATGGCCAAAGTCTAGTGAAATCAAAAAGTAAGATTGAGAGGTCTCACATGTCACGCCCATACCTTAGCTTCATCTATCAACTAAGCATACTTCTTTCTTTTCCTCAGTCAGTGCTTCAGTCTTTCTTTTTCTTGTTGTTTTTATGAGATGACAAGATTGATAGGAAGGCTAGCAATCGATGATGGATGAGGGAAGCCCCTTTTTCCAGAAACCAACCCAAGGAATGAAGTCAGAATCTAATTGACACGCCTTCCCCTTATTTCTGTAGGACTAAGGGACCAGATAGCTAGGGAGGGTACAAACTCCCCGGATTATAGGTTTAGAAGTATACTGGAATCATCTTGGGTCTTGAGACCTCTCCTCTTGGTGGTCTAACTCCAGATCTCTATCAACAAAAAGAGCCATTCCTTATACGTTTAGGATCATGACCAGTAGATTCATTCAAGAGGATCATGAGAAGCCCCAGAAGTCCTTAGGGCTTAGGCTAACGAGCTTTCCTAAGGAGCTGACTTTCTCAATTCTGGGTTCAAAAGTATACTTAGTTGATAGACGATTGAACGGGATCAGCGGCATTTTCCTTGATCCTAATGGTGCTAGCAGAAACAACAAGGACAAGCAAGGAATATGAATTGAATCTACGTGCTTATTGAAGGGAGGAGTTCAAAGCCGGTTATTGAATAAGACGACGTTCCATCCAGCATAGAAAAAAAAACTGACTTTGAGAATTCCCAGTCCAGAAAGAAGAGGTAAAACATGTAACACAAATCCTTGAATCATCCTGTCTGTCAGCGCATCGAAGTCAGGGTCAGGGAAATGAGTGTTTTTCTTATTTACTTCTTTTCTTATTCGAAAAGAAAGTGTACAATTATAGTCCTGGGATAAATAGTCTAAAATCATACCTTTCTATCGGTCTTTCTTAGCAATTTGCCTTATAGAATTCTTTTTCAATCGCAACGATAGAAGAACGAACTCTGGAGCGTTAAGTATGCAGGATTGCGTCATGAAGGTGAAGAATTATACTGGACCCTTAGCTAACCTGGTGCAGAATGATGCTTTATCGTGAGATTCTGGTTTGACTGATTGGCTGTACCCTAGCTAACCTGGGTTAGAATAATACGACGTTGCGTCACTAAGGGAAGAAGCTCCAGGCGCACTACTACTATAGGATGGGAGTACTCGTTCCTTTTCCGCAGGAGCAAGAAGAAGTAAAAAGACTCAATCTGACTCTGACTAAGGGGCCCAGTCGCGCTAGTATGGTTTTTGCTATCGGATGCCTTTCTGAGATGCGAGATTACTTACAGGAGTTATTCAAGGAGCATAATGAAGCCAGGTTGAAAGCAGAAGAAGTTTCAAATGAGACCACATGATGGAATTTACCTGATGGAAATAGAGTTGGCTGGTTTAGTTAGGGTACAGGAGGTCTAACTCCCGTTTATAGCTATGGGGACGGATAGTCTCCTGAGTGAATCTATTCTGGTCGAACTATTTACGTAGATAGAAGGTCGCGTTCTCCATGACCAAAGTGGAAGACCTTAGTGAGATGAAAGGCAAGGTGCGAGAGTCTATAGGATTTCTCAATTCTAGAAAGAATAACGTTGTTAGACTAAGGAGTCGCAACCTTTCTTATGGAAGGGAAGGTGTGAGGTCAGTCTGTGATTTGCTAGATTAAGTGGATGGATTGGTCCAGCCCGGGTTGGAAGAAAAGAAAGAGCTTTGTAGAAGTCGGTGAGTCTTTCTTTAGACGAAGGGATTGTAATATGGGTATGAGTGTGAGATAAAGTCCTCTGAATCTTAGACAACTAATCGTGAAAAGACATGGAAGACAATCTACTTACTTTCGCTGATAGACTAAGGAAGGTCTGACTTCAGTTCATAGAAAAGAGGAAGGTACTAAGCTCCACCGGCACTCCTGCGTGCGGGAGTCCTCGTTAGAATGGTCTTAATCTGGTCTAGTCATGTCAAGCCATCCGTAAGGGAAAGATCATTCCGAAGAAGAGTGAAGCAAGGCAGCATATTGATATGACGCAAGAAGGAAAGCCTCATTCTTTCTGAACTATACTTTCTTCTTGCTTTCATTCATCCGGCTGGAGTGCTAGCTAGCATAGCCTTAGGTCTGGGGCAGTGAAGCTTTCTTTGCTTTGCGTAATAGAATCCTCAATCAAGTAGTGCGATCCTTCCGAGGAAAGGCTTTCTAAGGGGAGGTTTTGTATAGGCAAATCTGCAGTTTGACCTTCTTTCTTCATTACCACTCCGTCATGCGGGGGTATTCAAGGGGCATAAAGGCTGATTTGAAGGATATTCTAATTACTCTCTTTGGTCCCTAAATGGTAGGAATAGACTGAGACATAAGATCCTAAATCCTTTCGGCCAAGGGGTTCTGAAGGAAGGATGCTAATGCTGCTCCTCTTCTCTTCTCTTCTTAGGGACAGTCGTTGCTATGGATCTCAACTTAGAATTGAATCAATCCTATCCCAGGAGGAGGCAGAGCAAGCATTCGTCAGTGGCAGGAATGGTTTCTATAGTTTAGTCAGAGGTAGGTTCTCCATGATCATCGTTCCCTCCTCCTTAGTCAAAACAGCAATGTCGGCTCTTTAGCCTGCCTTCTTTGTTTGTTGTTTTCGAAAGTCAACCTTTCTTTAGTCTGGCTGGGAACTATTCGAACTATATCCTATCCCTCTATTTTCCGAGGGGGAAGAGCTCATACCCAACATATAAACCAAGGGGTGAAAGTCTCAATCTTTTGAAAGGAACTATTCGACCTTTCTTTCTGCTCTTTACGCCTTACGTGGAAGCAGCCTTCTCAGGTGGATCGGGTAGACCTTTCCATCGTCTTACGACTCCGCTTCCATTCTATCTATCCTCAGTTGTCTTGTTATTCCTTTCCTTTGTTCTTGTTTGACTCTGTCTTTCTTCTAAATTCTATCTATTGACTGACTTGACTTTTGCGCCCTTCTAGCCGTAGGAACTCGCATAGTCACACGACGTCTCTTCTTTCTTAGTAATCTTATCAGAAAGTCATATCATATATAAGCTTTCTCCTTAGACATGTAATCTTCCACTGTGTTGAAGATAGGTATACTAGAAAGACCAGGCTTGTTCAAGAATGAACAGAAGCAAGCAATTAGATTGATCAAAGGCATGAAGAGTGATTTGATCCACTTTCTCTTTCAATAAATGGGTGACTACATACACAAAACTTATTCTTATCCATTAGACTGAAATGCAAGAAGGCCTAAAGTTCATATAGCAAGCACGAGTACAGATCTTGGATTAAACCATCAGAAAACGGAATAAGATTTGTTCGCATAGCCCTCGTCTTCGTTAAGTAAAAAAGAGAAGTCATAATTTGATAGGTACTCCGCCCATCTTGACTCACTGGAAGCCTATTTAAAGCCATAACTCGTTCTTGATCACAACTCTTTCGAAAGCATCCTCGCTAGAAGCTAGAAAGTGACCCGGATCTAGGAAAGAGAAATTCTTTCCGCCTTAACGGCGCCTTGTAGAAAAAGAAAAACTAGTTCAAGGTCAGATAGGAGCCTAGGCTAGATTCTTGAATGATACCTGGATGTTCTGCTATGGCCGGATTGTCTACCATCCCGTCCAGGCATACCTAGAGGCTGTCCACCAAGGCAAGAGAAAGAGATAGAAGGCATAAAAGGCCTAACCAACTCCCGGTTTTTCAAATGCCAATGCACCCTCAAGCATCACTCCAATGGACTCACATGGCGAGCTCTCCTCCGGTTCAATCACTCCATTCAATGAATGGGAGGACCTTCTTCCTTGGCAAGCATCTTCTTCGTTGTTGAAGTTCCCGCAGCCTTCCATGCTTCCTATTCAAGTCAAAGTCCTTCCTATATGCCGGGATCCGTGATGCTTTACTTTACCATAACAAGTGAGTAGGTAAAGAGATGAAAGCATATGGGCTTTGATCTCAACTAGAGCCCTACCTCTTGCATTAGACTTTGTCTGTAATTAACCTAAACCCTACTATCTATGTTGGAGCCATTGATTGACTACTCATAGAGCCCACAAGGGGAAGATCCTTCTTCTCTTAGGCGGTAGCGAAGTGATAAATATAGATTTCTATTGAAATAGCTCGGTTGGGAGTGCTTGGTGGGAGGCTAGATGAAAGAAAAAGAAGAAGATCATAGAAAGCATTTCTCTTTAGGGGCGGGCATAGAACAGAGCTAGACTTCACTTACTTTACTGGCTTTTCTTTCTTTTTTTGGCTCGAGCCGTGGTAAGAAAGCCTCTACTTCTTTTTCATAATAGATTACTAAGTCCGAAAATGCAACTTGTAACATTCGTTGAGACAGATAAACAATCCTCTTTTATCTACTCGCAAGTATGAGTGAATTGGTTGGCGGCGAACCCTACCGCCGACGAGCTCTCGAGTGAAGAAGGGGACCATTTGGAGCAGAATAAGCGGAAGAAAAAGGACATGCCTCTCCTTCTGACTGCCCCACCACCGTTAGAGACAGAGGAGCCGACTAATATGCAGGGGTACATCGGCGACTGTGACTTCTGGTTCCCAAGTGACTGAAAGACCTGCTTCCGACCCAGCTCAAGCACCTGAGGCTGAACCTGCCAAAGCTTCATTTAAGGAGACACTTACGGGAGGAGAGGTGCCTGGCCAGGCTAGAGGGGACGACGACACTGAGATGTCAGATGATAGAGGATAATCCCCAAGATCCTCGGAAGCATTCTACACGTGAGACAAATGGTACTAGACAGAGACAAAGGCAAGACGTTCATGAAAACTACAGGGCTGCCTTGGATGGAGAAAGGTCCTAATACTAGGGCCTCTTCATCACATGGCCAAAAAGGGCCTGAGGTAGAAAATAATGCGGGCCAGGGATTTAATGAGTCGCGGGCTTCGGTCCAGGGTTTGTGGGGGTCCGAGGTAATAAGACCCATGGAAAAGCAAGGGAAGCCAACCTGCTGGACTTCACAGTCAATCTTCATCTGGAAGAGGTGGTTTTGGAGGGAGTCGTGGTTCATCACGCGGTGGTAGGGTTTAGAAAGGTATCTCTTTGCTCCGCCGTGATCCGCTGGCTGGATCAGTGATCATATCGGGACAGGATAATGGTAATATGGCCTCTAACCTATGCCTCCTGCTCTCTCTCCCCCTCCTCCGATTCAGACATCGCCGGAGGCAACTAGTGGCAACCATGTCAATCCCAGTCTTGCTGCGGAGGCTCAAGCTCCAACTCTAATTCAGACTGATTTTGTGAAACTAAGATTAGTGGTGACACGGCAGACAAAAGAATTTCTGACTTGGGCTTTTCTCATCACTGCAAAGAAGATGCTGTTGGACGGTCAGGTGGTATTTGGGGTCTGTGGAACCATGATGTGCTTACTGTTCGGGTATTAGGTTCGTCCAGGATGCTATAAGCCCTTTCTGCCCGGGCATGGTATAGACAATGCCTTGTAGTTGTGTGGAGGGCCATTTATTTAAAGAGGCGCGGAGGTATTCTTCGACATCTAACAGTTAGTAGGACTCTACAGCAGAAAGAATGGAGTGGCAGAACGTATGAAAATGTAGAGAGCTCCTTGTATGCTCTCTAATGCAGGCTTATCTAGTCTGGTCTGAGGCAGTCAAAACACAGCATGTTATTTGGTGAATCGATCTACCTCAACTGCTTTTGATTGTAAGACTACAAATGAGGTATGGAAAATCCTATTTTTAGTCTGATTCGATGAATACTGCAGCACAGGAGGAGCCATAGTATTTACACTAGTAAGGAGTCATACTAGGCGGCATATGGTTCTGAGAATTTGCTAGCTTATGCACTATCAGATCTTGGTGTACAAAAATCTTCTACACATATATTCTATGAAAGAGCAGCTACTTGTGATGAGTCTGCACATTGGGTTCTTGCCATGACTGAAGAGATTCAATCATCAGACTTGAGACTTGGTGAAATATACTCTATAGAGCAACCTTTATTCTCTCTTGGAATTTATCCCTATTTGATTTTCCTTTTCATTACCTAAGTCTAATTGTTGGAGCAAATAGGTCCTCAAGAAAATCAGGAGTCTACTAAGTCACCCTTATTTATTGGTAAAAGGCCCTTCTTTACTGCATCCCTGGGTCTCATCCGAAGTGGAATTCTAAGCCATGGTAACGAGAATCCTTTTCGAAGAACTACTTAAGGACAGAGAAATAGAGGGTGAGGTCCCTTTTAGGTCTCGGCTCAACATAGAGGGACTCATTTGCGGGCTGTAGTGGGATAGACATAAGGGGATAGGATGGATAGATTGAAGGAAGGTAGGGAATTCAGTCTAGCAGTTAGTCAGTCAATGAACGATCCCTTAGGAGTGCGACTGGATATTTTTTCCAATTGAGAGGATCCATCGCGAAGAGAAGGGTCTTACTATTCTGGATGAAGAATTGAACTTAATGGTGGATGCCGACCACAACAGACAATGGAATTTTGAGCTTATTAATACTGTCATCCCAGAAAGTAAGAAAGGAGCGGAACAGAGCATTCAAGATAGATTGAAGTTGATGATCGCTTACCAGTAC
>JAYMTT010000087.1:0-22105 GCA_036898025.1 Hypseocharis bilobata
GGTACTGTAACAAGGGCAAAATTGGAAAAAATGGGGGAACCCCAAACAAAAATATTGTTCACTGCCATATCCTCTCTTTTATATATAGTTTATAAGTCTTTTAGCCAATAGTCACCTTGAGCACGTACACAACCCAGCTTTCTTGCGCCCATTTTCTTATCTTCTTTGTTTTGTCTTGAATTCTGCTATCCTTGGCTTTTCTGCAAGATATATTAAGCCTTCTTTCATGAGATTCTGACATTGGTTGTGCTGTATATATTTGTGTTTTCGTAATAATGAATTTCTTTCCCAATAAAAAGAAAACCCCTTTAAAAATCAGTTTTTATAATAGAATAATTTTAAGATAATTTAGTTCAGCTTGTCAAAATCTATTCAAATTGGGTTAGTATATCAGTTTTAGTTGGAACTAACAAACACACAAATTCTTTCAACTGAAAATTTTAGAGATGAACATATTGGATTTTTTGCTTTCACATCTTTGCCCAAAAGATGAGTAAAACAAATTTTTCATCAAGAAAATAAATAAATAATAATCAACATTGAACAATAATATAAAAGAATCAACTACTAAAACACCAAGACCTGGACTTCACAGATTTGGGTTCAACTTCAAACTCATACTTCTCTTTTATTTGCTAATATAGGGCTGTGCCTGTGCCAGAGGCTACTAGCAAACTGAATAGGGCTTCAAGCCTTCAACATAATATCAAGCTACTAAAACTTCCAATTATTACATTCTATATCTCAATCACATTTTCACCCAATGCTCACTCATGACGGCAAATTTACAAGTCATTTCCACATTGAGCTATTTAGGTTGCCAAACTAACAACAATTTCATACAATATATTCGACCTCATTAATGCCAACAAAGAATTTGCAATTCAACCTGTCTAATAACCACATGTAGATTTACATGGTACCCAGTCAAAACTGGGCAGTAATATGCAGTTAAAAGGTGTTGATTCTTCATAAAACAATGTAAGAACTGCTTTTCATTACAATGTTATGCACGTAATTTTAGGTAATATACAAACATGAAATGAACGCCCAATAATATGATGTTCCAAATAATTATATTTACATTGCAAATAATTCTCTAGAGAGAGAGACAGAGAGAGAGAGAGATTAAATACTGAAGACCGTAAGAACAACTGCACAAAATCTTTTGGGTGAATCCCAGACTTCATTGATTACCATGAGAAAACAACTACAAATTACACCCAAGATCTTAATGACAATAATAACATTGACATCAAATAAAAGACTAGTAAAGTTTGATACCGAAAAAATACAGCACCTGATATACCTTCAAGTCAAGTTTACAGAACTAGAAACTACATGTTCCAAAGGCAAGATTAAGCAAAGCACTAGCTATTATACATTCCCAAAATTGGCCTGACAGCACTTTGGATCTGATTTTTGCATGATCAGCATTGCAACACCCAAAAATAAAAACCCTAAACCAATTATACGATGAACTCGAAAACATTTTCTCACGCCAAACTTATCTACCAAATTAGAATGTTATGTACAAGTTACAACCATCAGAGCCAAAGATAATATAAATTGTACTGTGACATGCAAGTGCATAAAGATTATCAATCCAAAAATAAGAAGAAAAGAATTAGCCAAAAGAATAAAAAATAAAAAAGGAAAGAAACTCTAGAACACCATACATGTATCTAAGACTTCCAAGTTCCAACCTATCATTAAGCCATCATCACCTAATATAGTCATTAAGATGTGTTCAACTTTCATAGTTATTGCGTTCTTTTAACATGTCACTATAAACTACCCCTCAAAACCCAAACACCAGAATCCTAGATGAAATATCTTAAATTCACATGACAACCTAGAAAGATAACTACCTAGCTAAATTAAAAATAACAATGAACAAAATCAAGCTTAGTTTGAAATAAGAACAGTACCCCTTTGAAAATATCACTTCTGTACCGAGTTCACAGCTAAAAATATGATTCTTGGGTCAAAGAGCCTATGACTTTAACATCTCAAATCAAGATTTTCAAACTCAAAAGCTAAAGAAGTCCTTTCATCTGTTATGCGCACAAAATGAGGAAACGCCAGTTCACTTAAGTTACTGTTTCCACTAGTAATCAACCCAGAGGATACCACCCTCACAATAATTCAACAAAACCTAAATTCTATAACTTACAGAAATAAAATCAGATAGATCAAAACTATTAAGCCCATAATACAGCAATGGACTAGAATGGTAACAAGTTATTATCGGTTAGAACAAAATCACACAGTCATGGTCCAGTCCTCGGTTCAGATTGAAACAGAGAAACAGCAGGCATTTGCTAGTGCCACGTATCCTTAAGAACTAGGAGAATACAACTCAACTGTCTCTATTCAATTCCTTGCAGGCAAACGAGTTTTTTTCCTATATGTAATAAATAATGCTAGTCCTGCAAAAATATTCATAATGAGAATGGTGATTGACAGTCAAATCTCATTTACTCAACAACATATATTTGTCTCACCTAAAACACAAATCAATTTCCATCTCAACTGAAAGCATATAATGCCAGTTGACTATGGACAAAAAAACCCACATAGAGATCTCCCTCATTAAGATATACATGCAACTGAATAGAACTGAAGACCCAAAGGACATAAACAACCTATATATCACTTGTGCTCCTCACATATGAGCACCAAAACAAAAAGAATTTTAAATCTGGATACTTGCTTTAGATAATAAAATACACAATCCAATTTTGGGTAAGTTACAACAAATCCAACATGTGATTCCAATCTCTACTTTACTTTTACTGAGCATAGGTAAAGATAACAGCACCACCAAATGACCACATATTCATTCTGGTAACCATTAAAACTTGTCCCACAGATGATCCTTCACCAATCCATAATGAATTCTGGTAAGATAGCAAGCTGTAGATGTTCCATTAAAATAATTCAACTTCCACATGTCATGAATCGAACTTGTGTACCTTTTTATCTCTCCTCAAATAATACAACTTAAATAACAGCATTTATCTGCATATTTGTATTTGAACCTCTATCTGCATTTTGATATTTGAAACTCTGAATATCCTTTAACAAGAATTGAAACCTTAAGCTGAAACCTTTCACTTCCAGAAAACAAAGTCACCCAATTTGTTTCCTTTCAGCTTCGATATGGATCATCAACATAAAATACCCAATCCTTCATGAAAGGCATAACATAGCCCAAAGTCGATATCAGAACTTTTAAACTACAGCCCATATTGGAAGTCCTCAAGCTGTTCATACCTATGCCAAATAAAGCAGGTCTCCAACATACACAATTTATATTTGTTTCTAAGTCAAGGTCACCTCAGAGAAATAGCCTAAACTAGACACATCAAAACTCTCGATGTTCTACCAAAAGTTATAAAAAGTAAGGAACCAAGGAGCAAGAAGCAAAGAGAGGTGGACAAAAATATGGAGAAAACCAAGATTAAGAAGCAAAGGAAAATGCAACTTCAACTTTTCTTTCAAACAGCAAGGCAATTGCCCCAATGTTGATGAAGTGGGTCCCGCATTTCCAAGTCCACCTATAAACAGTTAATTGAGAACCATTGAAACATTAATAGAAGAGAATTATCAATCAACACTGAATAAGAAAAAAGTGTCACAATCATTTGACTTACCAATTGATAGACTCTAATAGTAATAGCCATGTCCATGCGGACGATCATGTCTATACGGTTGATCACGTCCATACGGTTGATCACCTCCATAAGGGCGATCACCCCCATAATAAGAGGAATACGGACCTCCACCATAATCTTCTCCATAACCTCCACCGTACTGAAGCATGAAAAAGATGATAGAATATAATCACTATAGTATTAGTAACATGTGAATTAAGATAATCTAAGAAATGATTGCTTACATCAGAACCATAATGATCATGTTGGTACATACTGCCACCAGCTCCAAAAGAATCTACACCATAAATTCATATCAATAAGTAATCTCATATAACATTTCACCAGATTGACAATCGTGCTTGAAGAGGAACTACTGGACATAAGACGTAATACCACGATAATGAGTTCCACGAAACGGAACAGCTGGATCACTGTAATCAAATCGCGGGCGAACCCTACCAGGCTCCATGTAATCAGGTTCATGCTCCTAAAAACAGAAGCAAAACATCAAGCAATATGAAAGGCATTAACAGTTCGTGTTTGAAAAGAAATTATATTTTACTCACTGTCATATAAAATGGACGCTTTGTCCCATGCGCACTATCATCAAATGGGTAAGGATTGTCAAAGTGCCTTCCAGTGTAAGGTCTGTCAAATCGTCCTTCTGGAGAATATGGTTGCCTCCTTGGATGAATGTACCTTCCATGATCTCTATCAGGTACATCATGCCAGGGTCTATCAAGATTAGGTCTTGATGAGGTAGCAGCTGCAGCACCTCTGCCAGATGCGTGATGACCACCCCTGAAAAAGCCCCGTCTCCCCCCTGCATTAAAAATAACAATACAGCATTAGCTCGTGCATATGCACATGCACATGCAGATGTAATATGTGAAATTATAACAATAAGGTCAAGAAATAACCTCGTCCAATATTTTGCCTCCCGTGAAAATCAGCATAAGGATTATCAAAATCATACTCATTCTGAAAACCCATTCTACCAGTTTGACCCCGTCCACCTTGATAGAAACCCCGTCCACGCTGGAAATTTGGCCGGTGAAAGGGATGTCTACCACGACCAAATCCTCTACCTGCATGCAACAGTGAATAAACAAACAAATAAATAAACAAATTTTGATAACATGGACTCTAGATCCACTTTTTGGGTGTGTCAGATAGAATAAATATATAAATAAAAATATTTCAAAAATTAGAACAAAGTTCAATTCTAGACAAATTGTTGATTACCAAATTTCGGAAAGGTACCACCACCACCACCACTGCCGCTGCCAGCATTGATTCGAAACCCACCACACATTCCACCCTTCACAGCCTGAGTTTTTGGCAAAGGATTTGAAAGCCTTGCTCTCACTTTAGTCTAGCAATATATGATAACAACATAATGCACTCTGTTAGTACAACACCAAGAAAGAAAGAAAAAAACTGCAAAGCAAGAAATAACAACGCACGTCAAGTATAGAACTAGAAGTATACCTTGGAGTTGCCAGCACCCAATTCTGAATTGTTTACACCATCAATGCAAGCTACAGCTGCCTCGTGGGAAGAAAAATCAACAAATCCAAAATCCTTTCTCTTGGCAGTTGACATATTCCGAGCCAATACTATTCGTACAATCTCCCCATAACCTTTAAATTGCTCCCTAATGCAATCTTCATCCCAATGAGGAGGTAATCCATCAACAAATACCGACTTCACCTGGGCCATTATCTCAGGGTCAGGCTCACGCAAAGGTTCAGCAAAAGCAACTTTTGCAGTTCTATCAGGGTGGCCAAATATGGCATCAGGCTTTTGAAGCCTCTTGTAGGCAAGCATGGCATCAGCATGACAAGAGAATTCAAGAAAAGCGAAACCCCGACTCAACCCTTCACGTTGAACATCTGGGACGAGAGTAATGCTTTCAACACCTTCAATACCATAATCCTTCAACTTTTGTTTGATCTGCCAAACAATATAATATCAAATCATGAGTAAGCAAGCCTCAAAGCTAGAATTTCTCCAAATATTGAATTACTAGATACTTACCGCTTCCTTGGTCCATGTATTGCAAATATTGCCCAAGAACAACGTGTCATTGTCTTCGCTGGGTGCGGTCCCACATCTCTTTCCACAAATCTGCCAACAACCAGGCAACCGAGAAATCATAATGAAACTAAAAAGTTATTTAAGAAAAGAAAGAAAGAAAGGAGCTATGATCAGAATGCATACAATAGGGTTTTTCATTTCAGACAGAGCACGCATGGCGTGTGCCTTATTTGCAAACTTCACAAATGCATATCCTTTGTTCTTGTTAGTTGAAAAATTCCTGTGCAATCGAACTTCAACTACCTCTCCAATGTTCTCAAAAACCTTTTTCACATCCTCCTCCGTTGCATCCCGTTCCAACCCACCAACAAATATCTCGTGCTCCTTCTTAATCTTGCGCTCCTTTGCAATAGCTGATAATTCCCTGCGTTCTTCTTCCAATGCTTCAGTTTCTTCAGGTTCCTCCACATCATCACCTGCAGGCTCTTCCTCCACATGTTCTTCAAAGTCCACTCTATCACCATACTCATCCATTCCCTCATCACCAGCAACCTCCTCCCTTTCAGGCTGAGCATCTTCTCCTTGAAATTGCTCTTTGATATTTTCTTCTAAGTTAACCTGCTCAAGCTTACTTTCCCTTACATCATCAACATCTTCTTCCACCTCCTCTGGGTCTTCCTCTACTTCACTATTTTCCATCTCATCTTTCATGTGTTCATCCATTGCTTCCTCTCCCTCCTTTCCACTGCAGAGTTCATCCTCCGGTGACTTGGCAACCTCTGAAATAGCGGGTTTTTCTTGCTTTGGAGAATCTTCAACATTTGCAGTAGGAGTTGCTTCCACCTCCGTGGTGTTCTCTTCCTTTTCTGCATGTTCTTCAAAACTTTCAACAGCTTGCTCCTTCAAGGGTTCTTCAACATTTTCAACAGCAGTTTGTTGCTCCTGAATGGATTCTCCTACACTTCCAGCAACTGATTCTTCCACTTCCAATTTGTCTTGGTCATTCTTCACTGTTTCTCCAACACTTACAGGTTCTTCAATCTTTTTACACTCAACATCCTTTGCATCCACTACCTCCTCCACGGATTTTGCTGTCTGCCTGGAAACAGCTTTCGCTGAAGTGGGTGTTTTAGTTCTCCCCGGTGTTCTCTTTACTACTGATTTTGTGGCTGTAACAACTTTGGTTTCCGGTGCCACCTGACTAGCATCCCCAGATGCTTTTACATTTTGCACTACATATTAATTCCAAATTCTTTAAATAAGTAAAAACTACTAACACTAAGAACATAACCATAAAACAAAAAATAAAAAAATAAAAAATAAAGCAACCACATTCACTCAACTTAACAAACCCACATAGCATTCCAAGAAAACCCAGAAAAAAATCTTGCCTTTACACTTCCCTGAATTTTTTTTTTCAAAACACAAGCTATAAATTGATCTTCCCTGAACGATTTGCCTCATTTGATAACAAAAAACAACAACAAATATATTACTCAAAATCCAGTTTCTTTTCCTTCTTCGATACTCAGCTCTAATAGAAAAGAAATTACTCAAGAAATCCCAGAAAAATAATCAATAGAGCTAACTGTAGAAATACCTGGTGATGGTTCAGGCTTGGAATCGGAACTCGTGTTCTGAGTTGGTGTGGTTTCTTCATTGTTCTTGGCTTGTTTCCCCTTAGCTCCAGGCCCGCGCTTTACCTCTGCAGGTGATGCTTGGGTCGCCGATTCAGCGGCTGGGTCCGGACGGCTTGGCGGGGTTTTGGAGGCGGATTTTCTCGCCGGCGGCGTCTTCTTCACGGCCGCCGGTTTAGCTCCATCAGAATTCCGAGTTCTCATACTGGCGTAGTGAAAATAAAAAACAGAGACCTAATTTTTACAAAGAAATGAAAACCCTAGAATCGATAACGATGATTGATCAAGCAACTTTAACGAGACTTGCTTCGGCTCCACAGGAATTGTTTGTGGGCAAGATCGTGCACAGAGAAAAGTTGTGTCGCGAGAAGCGGCGTGCAACGAGAGATACAATCTGTGAGGAATACGACGCCGTTTCCTCTTAAAAGCTCTTCGAAAGCTACGTAATTTTTAGGCTGAATTTGCAACATTATTCCATTGGTAAAACTAATTTAATAAAATAAAATAGAAAAAGGTAAGCGGGGTGTCAACAGGTCGAGCCAAGCTCGAGCAACCAGCTTGAACTCGACTCAACTGAAAACTTCTAGCTCGAGCTCGAGCTAGATCAAACTTTCTTTTTTTTATTTAACATAATCACATTGATAGAGATGATTATATTGACAAACAAACATTAGCATCAATTTTAAGACAAGAAAAAACATAAACAAACATACAGACAAGCAACAAATAAAATATAGCTTAGAAAACAAATAGGAAGGGTCAAGAGAACCAAATAGTAGGCGACGACTTTAAGCACAATTTAACTCCACAGCATGAGAATTAATGTTGGATAATGTTCAAGACGACGAGTTTTTAGACATCTCCAATCCTCTGCTCATAAATTGCTTTTGTTCTTCTTACTTGCTACGTTATTCGCCTCCTTACCTACCAGATAACGAACCTTGTCGTTTTTCTTTTCCTATGTTCGACTTAACTTTAACAAATAGTGACTTTCTTGAGGTTCGTTTCACCCCCAAATTGACATTCACCAAGCTCTGCATATTCATATTCTACTTTGTTTCGAAAAGTTTGTCAAAATATATTGCTTGTTCCTCATGAGAGCATTGCTAACACCATAACTCAAGTTCATCATGGTTTAGGCACGCTCTCTGTTTTTTTTTTTTTTTTGATGCCAAAGTTATCTCCTTCAAGGATTGAACTTGTGTCCTACGAAGAACTCTTTGATTGACTTGTTACACGTCTTCGTTGCCTACGATGACGACGCCTACACTGACTAGAATGATTATCACACATGACTCTACTTGAGATTCGAAAGAATTGGAGCTCTTGTACTAAACATTGTGATGCACCATGCCCTCAGAATAACTTGTATCACCACGTCCTTGACAATAGATGTGGACTTTAGCATGGGAAGGCTGAAAATTGAAAAACCTTAGAGAGTCTAGATGAATAGTTGGAGTGCAAACAGCAACAACCTCCACAATTTGCATACAAGACCACTTTTGTTTTTTGTTTTTTTTTAGAAAAAAAAATTGAAGCCACAAAGATTTTCCATCATTTACTTGAAGTAAAACACCCAATCTTTCAGTTGAGTGAAGATTTAAAATACTCTTAAAATTAAAATTAAGAACTTTATTAGACTCTTTCCCCTTTTTGTTAAAGTTCCTCTCAAGTGCCTCAAATTGACTCTTATATTCTTGAAGCCTAATTTCTAGCTTTGATATCATCCATCTGAAATGAAGAGCTTGAAAGGAACTAAGCTTTCCCATAACATACCTTTTTTTGCTATGATTTATGAATATCCTCTTGATTTTTTCTAAGACACTCATTGTATTCCTGCATATGTTTAAAATTTTCTTCAATCTGAACAAAATATTGATCAGACATACCTGCAAATTCTTTCGGGTTAGGTTGAAGTTGAGCAGAATCCTTTTGCATAGTTTGAATTTTTGCCTCCAAAGCTCTAATTTTGTCCTCTAGTTTGGCCATTCTTTTTTCCTTGAAAACGCAATTTCACATTTTGCACATCTTTTCCTTCTCTTCTGAAAGTTTCTTAAATTCTGCTTCAGTAGTCTCAAAAAGTATGAGTTGCATACACAAGTGTTTTTTAGCATCCGAAGTGATTTGTTCACCCGAGTCATTAAACGCCTGAGTGAGTTCAGAAGATAGCTTCTACAAAATTTCCATCACAAACAACAGAACTTGAAGATTGGTGCACCCAAAGCCAACAATACAGTGAAAAAGAAGGCCAAATTAGACAGAAAACCCGAGTCAACGACCGCGAAAGCCGGACTCAATGGCAAAGAGGAAACGGAGACAAAGCAAGGCATAATAGACGCATCACTAATTTCATTTCATGAATATTTTCAAACATTTATTACATATTATAAATATAAATAGATTTTATTTCAGAAAACATTACATTTTTATTTAATTTTATAAACTTAAATATTTTTCTTTCCTATAGCCTTTTATCCATGATATGCCTCGTCTAAAAGAGCAAATGACTAGTTCTTCCTTTCGTCTTTTTCTATAGAAAAAAAATGCGAGGAATAACGAAGCTTTATTCACGCCATCGATTTCGCTTTGCAAGAACGTTTTTTCTTTGATACGTCAAAAACTGTGAAACCAGACAATAGAAACTTGGAAGCAGGCTAGATTGCATCTTTTTGCCATACAAGCGAAATGAAGAGGTTATTCTTATTAACTGCATATCAGAGGAATTTCTGCAAATGAGATATTTTTTCTTTTAGCAAATCATTTACTTTGTAATTGTACAAAAAATACATGTTTCTCCTAGAACCTATTAGAGTTCTAAAATACAATGTCTAGGGAGGTATATAAATGGCTTGGATTGTCTCAGCCAAAAGTCGCTTGGATTGCTCAGCCAAAAGTCGTGGAACTCTGCCTGAATTCTTAAACAGAATCGTGCTGGTGACCCATCAATTTCAGGCACAGTACCATGAATTGAAACAGGCTGAACCATTGTACTCATCATACCACTTGCTCCAAGCAAAAAAATCATCAAAGTGGTTTGTTCACGCAACGCATCGGTCCAATGCCTTTATTGTCTCACGACGCCACATCGCAGTGTCAGGATCAAATCTTAGTTCCCATGTAGGCCAGTAGTGTAAATCCTGCTTCAGTGTCAAAACTCGAGGCTTCCCATTCAGATGGACTGTCCTTACTCGAACAAATTCATCATGCTCTAATTCCTGCCAAAATATTAAGAGGATGACTATCAAACAAAATATGCGTAAATATATGCAACATATCACATCTAAACTATACTGAGACTGGTTGGAAGTACTGAGGCAATAATCTTTTAATTAAAACAAATTTTAAGTAGCATTTCCAAACAATACTGTTCAATGTACACAAGACAATCAAGTTCCGGGCAGGAGGCAGTAAAACTATAATCAATTATTAGACAAACATGGAAAAAGAGACCATGTTCTTATTTTCCAAGAAACATACAGAGCCCTATCTTATTGTATACTGTAAGTCGACATATTTGACGATCTTCAATACTAGCATTTTCTTTAAAAGGCTAAACTAGCAAAATAACTGTTTCCCTTCAATGAAATTTCAAATGTTGCACAGTTACATGTATTCTAAGAGACATGCATACACATAAATAGTAAATAGGATACCAGGACTTTTAATTTGTAAATGTCTTGGCACTAGTAGGCACAGAGAGGAAAATACCTTTGTTACGCTTACAAATGCATCCAAATCAGGGGTCTTTCTTCCATTGACCTCAACTATCCACTGAAGAGCATATAGGCCATATCTATGCACCGGACTCCCATGACACCACCTGGTGAATTTCACAAAAATATCATGGCTACATTCAACAAGACTAACTTCAGAGCGATAACATTTGAATCATTGGTAACAAGAAGTATGGATAATGTTCATATTTGACCAAGTGCCCATTAATAAAAAAGTATAAAAAATTCATGATCTTCAGAGAGGAGGGGTAGTGATCAGCAAGGATTTGCCCAAGCTTGAGGTCATGGGTTTGCAACAAGACGCTTAGCAGTAAAACTCAGCAGTTCTTACAGACTTCACTATGAAAAGTCATAAAGCAAAGCAGCTGGATCCTACATTAACTTTTCTAAACCTGAATACCTTGCTGCTTAAACCACAGCCAGAAAGCAGTCTGTCTGCAATTAGGTAAATTGTTATTTCACTGACTAGGTAACACTTATACCAGTGGCAATCTTACAATACATTCACAAAATTACTTCAAGAAAGAAAACATAGCATGTCACTACCATCATTCCACTGCTTCTTGTTATTTTTCATCAAATTTGTGCAGCTAAAAGCAAAGTTCTCACCTGGCCACATACACACCGTGACCTTCTTCGGGAAGAAATCCAAGAGCACGCACTGCTGGATGGGGATCATGAACAATACACCCACACCAGTTGACTACACGTGATGTGCCAGTCCCATCCCGAACGTCAGTTCCCACGAGAAGGTCAATTTCACGTCCCTGATAGACGATGGTGAACCAAGTATAAAGAATGGTTTGCTAGCATAACTCTTATTAGCATTAATAAAATATCAATCTATTCTAAAATATAACGAGAAATATGGAAACCTATATAGGACAAATCTGTTCCCTTACCTGCCGAAAGATGGTCAAGTTAAGCTTCCCATCAGAGCCATCATGCTTGTCAAGTCTTTGGCAAGCATTTTCTATGTCAAGAAAGCAAGTGACTGGCTCTTTATTGATTGCCAAGACCATATCACCTTGTTCTAATAAATTTTCCGCTTTCGATCCAGCCAAACAACCTTTAACACGTAAAACTTGTCGTCTAACTGGATCTTTCTTGACAAGAGCCTGCACGAAATTCTCACCCATGATTAAAACAAGAACCGCAACAACGGCAGTCAAACAATCTCCAAGAAGCAGCCCTAATGATGTTAGAGACAATCATATTTCTCTAATGATGATAAAAGATGGCATCTAAAATGTGATATAAAAGAATAAAATAAAATATCAATTACTGAGAAATAAATTTCTAGCCATGAAACTGCACGAAGCAAAGTTGAAACACAAAACTAATACAGTGGTCACTAATAAATCAACAGCTACGCTGCACCATTCAAATATACGTTAAACATCTAGAGTCCTCGAAATTACTGCAGCCATTGCAATCTAGAAAGGCATAGTTAAAAATATAAAACACAATACAGATATGAAAGGTAGATTCTGTATCAAAAAGCAGCTCAAAGATATCGACGCCTATATAAATTGGTAAGTTCATAAGTGGTTCTGAACAGTGAAATCTAGCCTCAAGGGCAGAAAAATGTCTTAACGGGACTACTCCATAATCCACAACACGTCGCTGCCATCAGCCACACTTGACTTTGAAAAGATAGATCTAATGCGAAATAATCCTCATCTGGAAACAAAATAAGGGGAACAAAAAGACACTTGGATAAAGGGTTTGGTAATTAACATCCTAAACAATTGAGCTAATATCCTGGCAAAGTCCTCGGTGGGGCGAGTCTCAACTTATTAAGTTGAACCCAGTCTGAGATTTTGCCTCCCTCTCCACCAGAACACATATGTAGGCAGGATTTATTTGTAGGCCTCCATTTTGGTGGCAGGAGATTCAACCAGTTCAACAAACTGCCTCCCATGTAACACAGAATATTAGCCTTTAAGCATCATATTTAGTCATAAACTATATAACAACCAAGTTTCTGAGTATCAAACTCGCAGTGAGCCCCACTAATTAATTTTAACCGTGTCAAAATAGTCGAACATAACCCCCAAAACCAGCATAACCTTCCTAAGAAGCAAATATACCAAAGATCAAATACTTTATATTACTATAATTGACACCTAAACTAGGCCACTGAATATGCCAAATGTCCCGCTACTTTTGTCCGTGGTCATAAACCATTTATATTAATATTAACAGTCTTCCCTCTTCAATTGAGCAATATCTCATTCAATTAATTATTTGAGAAACAAGAAGTTGAGGTGTCCTCAACAAAGGTTTTACACACTAAATGGTAGAAATGGAAAGCTTTTAAGAATGACTTGGGGGGTCGGCAATATAGCTCTAAAACAAGTGGTCACCTATCTATTTGAAGGACCTACAAGAGGGTGGATGTTGTAACACATACATACAAGTCAACACTGGGAAGCGAGGCCATTAGAATGTTTAAGGGGGAAGTTGATCATCTATTTCGAAAGAATATATACTAGGATGGGCTTTCTTGTAAGATGTGTATACAATTTAACTTGGGGGTAGCATTGGCCTAAGATTGGACATTTAAGACACAAGCTGCAAGAAAGTGCACTTAAAAAACGAAGAAGAGAAATTACGAAGCACTCTGCTTTACCATAAACATAAAGCAATTTTAAAGGCTAAAGAAAACTGAGATGCATTTATGTTATTGCAGGAATGAAGAATGAAAGAAGAAGCTAGTTTGCACCTAGATACACTGTACCTGGACCCAATCATCACTCAATCCAAAACTCCGGGCCTTCGAGAGCAAGGTAGGATAAAGTTCAACCTCTAAAATCCTAACAAGTGGCATCGGCCTTCTGATGCCATTAATAAGAAGAGGTGGTCCATTTGCACCAGATATGATCTTGTCAAGAACTTGGCTGATTGCATAAATTGGGATACCTCTGACAAATTGATGATCTTCAGATGTACTACCACCGAACTTTAGCTGCAATTACGAATGAGCGTTAGAACATCATACCAGAATAAAGCAAATCACTGTACGAATATGAAGAATGGAAAATTGAGGCTTTCTTTCTTTTTCTTCTTTTTTGGGCGTCCAGTGAAAACCTGAGTCGAAAAACTCCCCCAGATAGCTTGAACCCTTCCATGCTCATCGGTTAGCACACCCGAAAATGTACTGCCAAAATCTGGAACACAAACGAATATTAGACAATGAAAATGTATACAAGTTTAGGAAAAAGAGATCGACTTTAAGCAGTGAACAGGATTACCAGTGTCCAGCTCAATAACCTCCATATTGGTTGCTCTGTATCGAGGACAATCTGCCGAGCCAATATTCAAAGCCGCGCATGGATTAGTAACAATAGATTTCCTTGATGTTGCTTGTAGACTTCGACTTAAGCCCACAAGATAGACTGAATCCCCACGACGTAATGCAGGCTCTGTTTCACAAATTATAGACTTAGAAATGGATATTTTGGATAAAACATTGCATGGCATAATTAGGTTCTACCTACATAAGAACAGAATCAAACTACATTTCATAGACCAGACATGGGATAACATACAGAAATGAAAGTAAACATGTTTCTTTCCAAAAGTGACGTATAACATCAATCAAAATTCAACTCTAAAGTACAGAGGGTTAAGTGTCAGCACTATGACAATAAAGAATGTTTAAGCACAAAAACAACTTCAAATTGCCAAGAAGGCAAAATGGAAGGACAAAAACTGTGTGTATCTCTAAAACTTACCCACCAATACTATTCCTATCAAGCCATGAGTAAGCGCAATGAACATGTAGAACATTTAAAAATGATATAAGCTCCTTTGATATGCAATCTGATAAGATCATGATATTTAATATAGAAGTGAGGATATACTGAAGCTAACCTACCTGGGAGCAGTTTAGCAGCATGAACAGCTGAAGCACCAACAGCTCCCAAAGCAGATGGGTCATATGCAACAAGAGCATAATTGTGAACAGGATGGAGAAAAACCACCTGAAACATAGTAAACTCAATCCAAAGAGTAGATAATGGTTTCAACATTTACCAAAACCCAAAATATTTACCTCCCCAGGAATTTCAATTGGAAATGCAGCAAAGGACAGCATCACATCAGATGATGATATGGCGACTGTGTTCTTGTCAACTGCAGCCAATCCCATAGTTTGAGAATGATATATAATGATACCAGTACCAAAAAAATGTTGTGAATGGACACCATCAAGCATACATGATGGTGGCACATGAACCTGCAACAAACAACTTAAACATTTTAAGTCCATTATAACAAGTAAGCTACCAAAAAGTTCCCATAGAGGAGAGCAGTACAAGTTAACACATTCAACAGCTTTGCCATGAAAGTAATATTGGTTCATGTATATTACAGAAATGCTCATAGAAGAATGACCCCTATAGTTTAAAAACAGCAATAATATAAATAAGAGATGGAATAATGACTTCAAGATCCAATATTTTTTTTGTACATAGTCAGAAGCCTTATTGCATCATTCGTAACAACCCAGCAGGCTTCTAGGAAAAAATCAAATAAAATGAAATGAACGCGACAAACCACAAGAATAAAATGGAATGCAATAAAAAAGTTAGTAAAAATATTATCCATCGCATGCATACATCCTCTAGTATTCACCACTTGATATGCGACTAGATTATTTGCTTACTTTTTTATTGAAGCAAAACAATGATAAATAGAGGAACTGAAACCATATAAGATATCAATAGAAAGATAATGTAAAATAAATTGTTGCAACCAAAAATCTCTTCTTTAAGGGGAAGTACAATTGCCAGGAGTATCAGGAGTGATTTTATTCATGGCAATACTTTTTTTGGTAAATGAAGTAATTCAAATGACCAATGAGATAGGAATTAGATAAGAGGCATAACACGGTCATTGGTAGAACCAACTAAAAATACAACAAACTTATGCAGTTGTTTTAAGACAATAATCAAATAAAGCCCACAAGTCGTTACCTCAAACATAACAAGAGCAGGCTCTATCACACGTTCAGCAAATGAAGCATTAGCCGCCACTGCTGTTGCATCTTGATCTCTCAAAACTGTGCTTTCTGCGGTAATTGAATCCTCTAGCTTTACATCTCTGGTTTCAAGCAATGAACAGTCAGCAACCACAATTCCATTATTTCCATCAGCAGACACATTCTCGTCCACTCTTCGTTTCTTTGTTCCAACATCAGATTCATCCCGACAATCAGGTTCCTCAGATGAATGCTCACAATTGGTGTCCATATTCATTACACCATCAATCAACTCATGGTTGTTATCTTGACTTGCAGTCTCTTGTCCAAGATTATTGATACCAGATGATAGTATTAGGGACTCCGATTGAAAAGCAGGCTTTGCTACCCATAAACCAGTACTGTCATCACGAGTATACATCTGTGGAGGGGCATACCATTCATGGCAATCAACAGTGACCAAGACAGACTGCAGCCATCAGAATAGACAACAAAATGTGATTACTTTACTTAAATAGAAAATGACAGCAAAAAAAGGCTGAGAGAGAGAGAGAGAACAAAGTACCAAGACTGATGTGTAACAATTAAATTATTTCAAATATATAATACAAGTATTGGACGTCGCTGAACCAGATTTATATGTCCTACGCCTCAGTTCTTTTCTTTTTTTCTCTTTTGTTTGAGTGAGGATATAAATCATTTATTAGTTGTTAGTATAATATTGTTAGTAGGGGGAGTGGGAAGAGTTACAGAGAGCAAGCCATCCAGGTAACCCAGCCAAAGCCTCCACTATGAGAGTAGATGCAACCAGGGAAACAGGGAGGGAGAAGGTGAACCAAACCAAGGATCACTCCTCTAGGAGAGTATTAAATATTAAGGAAGGTGCTGAGGATCTTGATTTTAGACTAATGCAATGTTTGTAACATGAAGACAATAAAAGTTGGAGGAAAAAAAGTAATTAAGAAGGTAACCTTACTTTGTTTCTTACCTGATAATGTTAGGAGAATTCTAAATGGATGGTCAAAGTTGTCAAGAAAATATTAACTTGTAACAACTTCTTTGCCCCAACTTTTCCAAGTTCCAAACATAGCATAACATAAGTATTCTAGGGTATGGAGAAAGGATATATTATGAGTGGGTCTTTAATTTGTGGAACATATTGTTGAGCCAGGCTTCTTGCCACTTTGGCCTCCTTTCAAGGCTAAGAACATTCCTAGGTGCACAAGGACCACACCATCAACATCAATACTTACAACACAAGTGAACCTCAACAGAACTCTAGTATGAAGGAAAAAAGTGGGACGAGTGGGGGCAATTCCTCATCTACATCGATTCAATGTTACTATCCTGGTCAAAAGAAATCCATAATTTGGAGAGAGAGAGAGAGATTAACATATATCCATTTAATTTAACTATAAAGGAACAAATTGCAAATATAAATTCATCAAAAGATTTGATAAGAAAAACTTCTAACAAGAATATTATTAGAGCCCAGTGCTAACCAAAATCCACTTGCTGAAAATTAGTAAGATAGCGAATCATCACAAACCTTCCTTCGATGACGATCCACATAGCTTATATATTCTACTGGCACTCTAGCACCCCTGGATAACTTGGCTAGAACTGAGATTAAATCCTCAAGTTGAGATATATCTTCTCCAGCAAACTTCTTAATGATAGCATGGCGAGGAACTCCTGCTCTGACGAGCATGTATCTGTAATTGGTAAATATAACAGCCTTATTAAGTGAAGGCATACAGAAATAAATGTGCCACAATATGCAGGGAAGAATATGCACACCTTGAGATCATATTTAAGTTTGTAACATAAAATTTAATAATTTTACACGTACTTAAAGAGTAGATCCTAGTTCAAAAGTGGAGTTTACTTCTAAAATCACACAGAGCAATCTTTGGTTGCTTAAAATACTTTTGAGAATTCATTGATAACAACACATGGAGAAAGACAACAAAAAAATATTTGGAACCTGGGGGAAATGGTTTCAAGCATCAGCATATCCTAGTTAAAAAGTGGAGTTTACTTCTAAAAATCACACAGAGCAATCTTTGGCTGCTTAAAATACTTGAATATTCATTGCCAAGAACACATGGAGGAAGGCAACAATAAAATATTTGGAACCTGGGGGAATTGGTCTAAAGCATCAGCATACCCATATGCTAAATCATAGTGCCATATAGTGCTATACACAGATCAGACATGGGTATATCTGAATAAATGATCTGAACACGTATTAACAATTTATTTGACATGGAGTGTCATTATGTATTGACAAAGGCAACTTACAGACTAAACTGAAGAAAAGGAAAAGTAGTTGAGTCTTAACTATTTCCAGACTTCAATAATAAGAATAGAGACCAAGAATGAGACAAAGCAGCATCAACTATCTAATCCGACTGGTTTGTAATCTAGTAATAAAAAGGTTTTATCATGTCTTTTAACCAGATAGAAGAACCTCATATCAAAAATAGGTAGGCCAAATTCATTTACAAATGTGTTGTTAAGTTTCTTAGTAATTTCCTTCTGAGACTTTAACAGGATAGAGAGATGGTGAAATTTCCTGTTGCATGCACAGCAAATTCTATCAAGTTCAGTCGGGAGATGGGCCAAGATGGAAATTTCTGAAAAAATAAGATAGAGACACACAGAGTTTTGTGTGTGTGGAGAGAGAGAGAGAGAGAGACCGTTTGCCCTTTATTAGAAAGATAAAATAACTCCAGTAAATATATATATATTTATATATATGTTTGTCTGTGTATGGGATAAAGAGGAATTACTGAATCACCAAATACTAATTCAAGTTCACAAGATGTTAGTAGGATTATATTTCATCTATCACCCAAAACTGGTTTTGAATTTTTTTTCTTTTCTAAATCATGTGGGGGATTGTAGAAACAATTTCTTTTTAGGAAATCCTTGTCCACCAAAAGTAAGAGAAAAATGGAAAAAGATGTAGAAAAAGCTTTAGTAATTTTGTCTTACAATGATTATCTCTACTTTTGACAGTTCGAAATTAAGTTCATCGAATTCTACCGACACCTTTGAACTATAAAGCTCATTTGATACAGCTTGCTCTTTAGCAGAACATTTTCCATTTTGGGTGTGAGCTAGTGAGAACTGATGGTTCTAGATTTCATTTGAACAAGAATAAAGGAGATGCAACTGTACAATCTTAAAATGCTAAATTATTGGCAGTTTAATGCTATTGATGAATAGTACACGTCTTGATAGAGCATATGATTAAATGAAAAATGCTCTGCTAAAGGGCAAGTCAAACCAAATGAGCTTATAGCTCAAAGGTTTCACCATATTAGTAGAATCCCCTTGTCAGTAGAACCTGACAAACTAAACTTCAGTGTTGTCTAAAATAGACACAATTTTCATAAGACAATTATTATATCATTATCTTTATCTTTTTCCACTTTTATTGTTACTTTTATTTTTGCCTTTTCTTTTACTTTGAGACAAAACCAATTGCTGATGCTTTCCATGAAAGAAAAAAAAATTAATTTCTGAAACAAAAAAATATTTCCACAATCCGATACAAGATTTAAAAGAAAAAATAAAAAACATTTTTAGGTCATAGGTGAGATATAGTCACGCTGATGTCTTGTGGACTTGGATCAATATTTAGTATGACAGAATAGGACTAGTATTTGGTCATGCAACGAGCATGAAGTGAAAATAAACAGCCCTTAATCCTCTTTAAATATTTGAATAACGAAAAAATTTCCACCCTCATTTTGCATAAATACTAACAATGTCAATGAGCAGTCATATAACTATAGAGAATTGGCACACGCAGAAAGTAGTGCATGACTTTATGTGAAGACAACCCAACACTCAATATAAATTTTCAAAACTATATCTAGATAGACATACCCTGGCTCTGCAACGTACACAAGACCACAATGGAAGCGGAAATTTCTAGCCTGTTTAAACAAAATTTAAACAAAGTAAGGAAGTGTAGTTAATCAACAACATACATATAACTAATTACATAGCAATTAATTTCACTATGATCTGATGACACAAAAATCAACAATTTTTGTTTCATCTGTTACAACAACAAAATAAACTACAAGTGATTGCTTTGGTCATAAAAAGTTACAGGAAGATGCATTATTGTTTCAATCAAGAACAAGGCACATCATCAGTACTTTGACCCAATAAAACTGAGTTCAGCAAGAATTTTTTTTTTCTCAAAACTACTGAGAAACAATAAATGAATCCTTAAAACATCTATAACGACAAGATGAAACAAATGAAAAATAAGAAGCCTGATTAGCTTAGTCATTAAAGTAAAATATAGCAGCCCGATTGCTTACGCCATGCATAATAAAAACCAAGGGTTTCAACCGTAGAGAGTGATACCATTTAAGATCGTACAGGAAGACATCAATCAGAATTGAAGGCCAAGGCTCCCTAGAAAAAAAGAAATAGTCTAAGAAAATATGGGTACAAATAGAACACAAGATTCTAGAAAGCCGACACTACATGATTGAAATTTAGATTCATCATTTAGTCTTTAGAATACTTAATTTAAGGTAAGACAAGACAGGCACCAATATGCACAGTTGAGCGCACTCAACACATATCCATTCGCTTAAGCACAGAACACATCCAACAAGTGAATCAAAGGCTGCAAAAGCCTACCTACCTGTTGATATGACAACGGGTGAATCACTCCACCACTCACTTCCAAGAAATGGTCTGGAGTTATTGAGTGCAAATCCTGAACCTGAAGAATGGATGGGAGATATATCTGATTATGCAATTATACAAGACAAAAATTACATGAAAAACCAACATATAGGCCTTTTTTTCAAATAGAAGGTTAACACCAGAATGGAGAGAGAAGAAAACACAATATCAAGTTTAAGGCAATTGTGTGTACCAGCTGACACTCACTCCTTCCAGCTGTTTTATCCCTAGAACTTAAACAAACTAAACTAGTTTACTTGGCAACCTTTTACTTTCTACATATATTATATATAGGCTACAGCAACAGCTACAGCCAATTCATATAATACAGGGTACCTTTATGACTGAAAATTATCAAAATTCAAACCATCAGTAGAATTGAGCATACTAAGGTAGTATTTGGCACAGCTTTCTGAAAATAGGAACTCATTAAGGAGATGGGCTTCATAGGAAGTCCATCTAGAGAAGGCCTTTCAGAAATCATATATTTTCATTTCCTTGAACTAATTGCTGAATGTTTACAACACTTTTAGGGACAAATGTAAACATAAACTTTAATAGTTTTCTCCATTTTTATTTTTCGACAATTTTTTCAGTTTTTCTAAACAGTATTCATTGTCAATCCAAAATATTCATGAACCTTAGTGAACATGACAAATTCAGGGTATCTATTTCTAAACATACATGTCAAGATGTCCGCAGCAACAACTCTCTCGAAAGTATGAACTAGTAAAATAGGTGAATAGTAAAAGAACAAATCCCAAGTCCACACCCGCATCTTCCATACATAATCTACAAAGTTCCCTTCCATTCTGCCAACAATTGGTTTAGAGTGGGCGGGCATAGGCTCGTAGGCGTTTAGCCGCAGAGTTGTGTAATTAAAAGAAGGGACTAAAAGGCAAAAACTCAGAAGGCAAATATAGGGACTAATCTTTTATTAGCAGCCATCTAAGCTTCCCTAAATTGGAAATTAGAAGGCCATTCTTTTACTAGCTTGTGCAAAATAGGATTATAGAAGTCAACCCAATTGAATCAATCAAGCGCATATAATTCCTCTGTAAGGGCTCTTGGGGTCAGAGCACACCTCGAAAAGCCCTAATAAAATAGGCAAGTTTTTCTAAATAAATCATGGACCTCAATCCTCTGGAACTCATTAGGTTTCAGTCGGATAATCTCAGCCTATCTCATAATCAATTTCGAAATCCATGGTTCAGATCAAGCCACATTGACAACAAATGTTTTTACGTAATGCCAATGTGACATTGATGCAGGACAGGTTTAGGGGAAGTCCTCTAGGGTTTATATTAGGGTTAGGGTTTGGTA
>JAYMTT010000088.1:0-21947 GCA_036898025.1 Hypseocharis bilobata
CATCCGATCCTTTCGTGGTATCCGTTACCCGTTCGGATACCACGAAAGCAAACATGGGTAGGATATGTGTAAGATTTTTTACTTCGGGTATGGATACGGGTAATATCTTACCTAAACTGCTATCTGAACAGAGGCTCTGGACAAAAAGGAAATGTGGGCTGGGCTTTTATTTTATATTGGGCTTGTATTTAAGCCCAATGAAATTTTAAACACTACCACTAGTGCTTCAAGCCCACTGAACACGCACCGTTCTCTCTCTCTCTCTCTCTCTCTCTCTCTCTAGAGTACGAGTTGGTCATCATCACCTACGCCAGACTCCGCCGCACTGCGTCGGCGACATCCTCCGCGTCACCGGGTTCCACAACTACAAGCGGACGATTCGGAGCTCCAGAAGGCCATCGAGAACGTGATCTGGTTTTCAAATCTGTCTTCTTCTTTTTTTCTTTTTAATTTGTTTTGTATTTATCAAATTTTTCTGGTAGGTCTTGAATTGAAATTTTGGGTATTTTATTTTAGTGATCTGAAATTTTTTTTGGTTTGCATCTTGTGGGTTTCAGTTTGGTGATATGAGATTTTGCTGGTAGGTCTTACATTTGGGGGTTTTCCAATTTCAATTTCTCAGTAAATTGAAACTAATTGAAAATCAAGATTGGGTTTTTTTGGGGGGTTGATAAATTTGTTGATTTGAATTTGAATGGAGCAAAATCTGGATTTTCTTTTAGCAAAATCAATTTAATTGATATGCATTCATTTGAAAACTTGATAAAAAAAACAAGGGTAAAGAATGTCTTTTAATAAGATTAGCTAACTGTGTCAATAACAGCATTAATGGTGGAAAAGTCAGGTAGTTCGTCGTGCAAAATGAAGATAAGGGTTGTTATATGTTTTGGGGCCTAAAATCAGGGTAGTAAAATGTAATTTTAATTTTTTGGGTTAGATTCTTCTAATCAAATTTTGGTATTTGGGCTCAGTTTGTTTAAATGAATTTGGTCGCCGGAAAAATTGGAAGACATAAAGATGTCAAGAATATTAATAGAATTGATTCCCAATTTTATTAGAAAACAATTTGATTGTAAACCTACATTTACATAAAAGTTTGGTCCTTTCATATTGGGTTGATTGTTATTTGAGGTATCTGAGTTCATACCCATTTCTAAGTTTCAAAGCTTGAATGATAGTAGTAATGCTAAGTATAGAATTATGACATGCACTCGTAGGTTTTGTAATATTGTGATCAATTCTATATGTGGTTGTTTCTGTTTATGTTTTGTGTGATAGTTTTGTTTTCAATTTTCGAACTGTATTTTGTTGATTTAGCTCTGTTGGTTCTAAATTGGTTAAATGATATATAGATACACATGTTGGAATATTGTACAACATCGGTTATTATCGATGCATTGTAAGTGCTTGCTAGAATGCTTATGAAACATGGAAATACAGGAAATAACACGATCTATGCGAACTAGGAAAGAAGTTGTGGTTTTTTATATCATGGGGTTTTTGATTGGCTTAACATTGTGAAGGTTAAGTCTGGTATTGATGTTAATGTGGAATTCAATGTGGTCGGATAGGTTTTGACAGTTGGAAGCTAGTTGCAATGATACGGGCCGCTCGAACCCCACTTAACAGGTGGCAGCGGGCAGCAGTTGCGCTTGGTTCGGCTGTTGGTTCATTACTGGATCCACGAAGAGCAGACCTAATTGCAGCTCTTGGGGAGACAACAGGAAAGCCTGCTTTTGAAAGGGTTCTTGAAAGGATGAAGAAGAGCCCTGAAGGAAGAGTAAGTCTATTGTCCATACCCATCCTTCTTTGATTTTCACATACTTATATGATCACCCACGTTTCATTGAAATTGCTTGTGAAAATTTTAAGGCCATACACTCGAAAATATTGGGTTCTTACTGTTTTTGTTTTTAGACATAGAAGTCAAGTCATAGGAGATTGGAAGTAACTATTAATAACATATATGGAATGCCTACATTGATAATAATTTGAAGTTCTGAAATGATAATTTTGATGGGTTGCTTGTGCAAAAAAAAAAAGCCTGCTATTCCTTGTATATCAGAACCTGTGTAAGTAATAAGATAATGTTCTTGTTACAATGGTAGGGTCCATGACATACAAAAGATATTAGAAACTTGTCGACTGCCATTAAATAAGTGATGTGCAGTTATCATAAGTTCAAGTAGCCTATGATGAAGTGATATCTGCATGAAAAACTGAGATACTTAGTACCCATTCCATCTCCCTGTATTTCATTTTACATTCATGCCTATTGAAACGAACTATTTTTGAAACAAGCTCGCAAAGTATTATTAAAAAATGCATTTATGTCAGTGAAGGTTGAAAACACATATATAAGGTAGTTAACTTTTTTCATGTAACATTTAATGACAATGACAATTAAGAGATTCAGTCTACCATAAGGCACAATAAGCTGTTTGCAGCTGCTTGTGTTTACTTACTTTTCGCCTTGAGATAGTCAATATGCACTGCAATCACATTATAGTAGGTGAAAACAAACTATAATCCAAAATCATCTTAACATTTTGTATAAAAGTTGGTCATAGACCAACATTCATATGAATACATCAGTTGAACCAACTTTATCCTCCTTTTCCATAATATGTTATTCAATGTAGATACTATATTCAATGTATCAACGTAAAGTATCTACAAACCATCCTGATTTAAATGTTTTGCCACCCATTCTTGAGAATCTTCATGTGAATTTCACAATCAAGCTGCACTTTACGACATTTAATGTCTGCGCATGTCTACTTTCCCCTGGCAAAGGATGTATTTATCTGTTCTACAGCTGTTTTTTTTTTTAAATCTTTTTATTTTTTGCCCTTTCTATTCTTTTGCTAGTATCTTCAGAAACTTGCTTTCCCCTGTTTCATTATTAATATTATTTTGCTTCACAATTAAAGTGAATTCATCTCTTGCTAACAGGCAGTACTGTTGGATCAACCACGTGTCATATCTGCAAATGTAGGGTATGCATGGGACTTGCCAGCAAATACATTTGGTGCTCTGCCTATGCAAGATTCATGGGGTCAAGGAATTTCTCCCCAGATGACCGACCACCAGTGCGGTTTATGGAGACAGATGAACTTGCATATGTGGCCATGAGGGCTCGTGAGGTGCATGACTTCTGGCACACGCTTTTCGACCTTCCCACCAACTTGATTGGTGAATCAGCATTGAAAGTTATAGAATTTGAGCAAATGTACCTTCCTATGTGCTTTATGTCAGTATTAGGGGGCACGGTGAGATTCACTGAGAAGCAAAGGACATCATTCTATCAGCACTACTTCCCATGGGCCATCCGTGCTGGTATGCAATGCACAGATCTCATGTGTGTATATTATGAGCAGCACCTCCATGAGGACTTGGAAGATGTCCGGAGAAAATGGGGGATAATTCCTGCTCCTCGGCCTAACTAGAATATTGCCTGACCTAAGGCACGTTTTGGGGGCTGACAGCAAGCAACTATGGTTGTATTATATGCTACTAACAGAAATCAGCTGGAGTACTTTAAGCTAGGGACAAAGTTTGACTTTATGTAGTCTCAGAAATTTGTTAAGAGCATAATAAGAAGAGGTAATATCAATAGATGTGTGATTTACCGTTCATTTATTGTCTTCGTACAAAGGATGCAAGGCAAAACAGGTTAATTTTATTGATTAGGTTTTGAAATGAGTTCCTCTTGCATTGTGTGTAACATTACTCCATCGTTTGCTTGGTCACACAATGATTGGAGTTTTACATATGAGAAGTCCTCAGGTTATTGGCTAAAACGCGATATCAATCAACTTCCCATTTTACATTGTTCAAACCAAGATTTCAGTCTCATTAGCACGGTAGGAGGGTCTCATTTCATCGTGTCTAAATTTATTGACTGATTCATTTTCATAACTGAATACATTCTTAAGATAAACAATTCGGTCCACCTATCACCATACCTTTTGTTCTTGAAAGTAACCAGGCTTTGGAAGTAAGATTAATGTAGCATCAAAATAGAACACTCTCGATTAAACAATCAACAATAATCACAAGACCTATATATTACACACCACACCATCCGGCAAGTTTCCACTGTTTATAGGAAAGATGAAAGCATCAAGTTTCATTGTTTATATGAAAGATGAAAGCATTGTCTCATCCACACTACAGTTTCCACAGAGCCAATAAACACTTCCAATATGAAATTTTGGAGGCATGTGTCAGTTACCCCCACCACCGAAAAGATAACCCAGAGAAGATCCACCACCAGGGGCAGCATGGACCTTAGTTGAGGGCCGATCCTGCATTCGATGAACGAATCAATTAGTACTTGAGCGGTTAAAAACATAATCCATCTATGTTGTCAGAAATAACTTTTGCCTATGAGGGAAAATGAAAAGTGAAAAGTACAAACATAAACAATTTGAATAGCCTATTATAGTACCTATATTTTAATACTAGTTCCAATATCAGAGTTTCTTTAACTTTCATAATATCCCCCACAAATTCACGAAAAATTGGTGGCACCTTTTCCTTCTTAGAAAATCAGTAAAGCACTTGCAAACATTTTGAAACATAGAAGTATTTTAAAGCTGACCCACCTTACTGAATTTATTTTTTCAATTGCTAATTACTAATGATGGTAGTAAGAGTTTAGCCCTTGTAATATCTTACAAAATACAGATCATGCAAAGATAATACAGAGATGAACAAAATGCTACAAGGGACAGCACACTATGTGGATGTGACGGCATAAATTGTGGAAATGAAGTGTTTGGCCATAGTCATTGTCCTAACTCCTGAGTTTTTGTATATTATAATTCAAATTCTATAATGTCAAAACATTAAGGCAAAATCATGAGTAGAGAATTCAGCAAAAGAAAAAAGAGTAGAGAAGTTTGCATAACCTATTCCTGCCACTATGCTTTATACCAAGTAGTCCACAGTACTTGAGCACAACAAGCATGAATGTATCCCATTTCCTATTTACTATCATCCTGAACTCCATCACTTCCCCCAAAATATGATGAGCATGTCAAATCAAGCATACTTAATTGTAATACTTTGTGTACATAACATGTAGACCTTTATATGCAATGACAAATAGCAGAGCCATCAAGAGCAGAACCATACCGTGAGGAAGTTACCAGTGTTCTGACCATCTGCTCGCATGTAGTTGTTTGTAGAAGTACTATGGATGCCAGCAGGAATCTGCTTGGTAACATCCACTGGTGGAGAAGGAGAAGCAGGTTTGGCAGGTGTCACATTATTTGCAGCCTGCCCTTCAATAGGAGCTGCTTGGGCTCTGTTTGTGCCTGGTTTTGGAGCCTCTCCACTCCCAAACAGATAGCCTAGTGAACTCTGCCCCCCACCACTGCTAACTCCGCGACCCATGCTCTCAATCTTCTTTTAGATGATAAACTACCCTGTCCAGCATTACAAGCAGACGATGAAGAAAGAAAAGATCGAGCTTAAAATTAGAAGAACAAAAAAAAAAGGAAATGCAGTCTCAGAGACATCTGGAACATATATCAACTGAAGCATGTGGAGGAATAAATGCCAAAGGAAAGCATGATCAAAAGATCACGCTACTGTTTTTCTCAATACCTAAAGATGACAGAGATAGCTTATGTGCTTTTCCTTTTTGCAAGAATCAATCCATGACAACAACTTTAAAGTATACTCCATGAAACAAAATTAACTGAAACCCTATCAGGAAGTTGTAACTCCAGTGCTTCACTGCTCCTATTTCTACAGTTTACTACTTCACTTTGGCAACCTTCCAGTGATACTCACAAAAAATGGACAAAGCCCCAACTATGAGGCTTACCATCAAAAAGTTAGGTTAGGATGCCATCAGTCAGGGAAAAATCGCTAAACTCGGCAATATCTCCTATATTTAGGTCAGAAAATTTTCATCAAAGTTCACTAATTTATGAAAAATATGGATATTGTTAATTGAAGTTGGGTCCAAGCCCATTATGTAGATTAGATTTCATGTTTTCCCTTTTAGTGTCTTATTCTATTTTATACACTATATATTTGTAGTTCTTTAGACATTATAATATAGTATCAATATCAATTGTGTAAAAGTACTACTATTTTATTGTGTCTACCCTACAGAACTACAAATACATAGTGTATATATAAGAGACTCAAAGGGAAAACAGGACATCTAATCTACATAATGGGAAAGTGCTCAACTACAATTAACAGATATAACCATTGGCAACTTCTGCCCTACTGATCAAGCCCCCCGGAAGACTTCACAAATATTTCCGTTTACCATCTAAAGCTCACATCTCAGCGATAACTGCAATGATATCATAGTCACCAGCCATAAATTGTTGTTCAGGATGGATATACCATATAATCGACAAATTCTAATAAACAGACCTTAAATTTCATAACTTTACTTCATTGCAAAATAAACCAAACAACGCGTGTCACTAAACCAAGTAGAATTCCCTCTCATTTCCCATTATATGATAATCAATGTAACTCTCTGATCATCACCGACAACAGGCCAAGCAATCGTCTCAAAAAGACATAGACCCTGTTACATACATAAGTCACACAGATTTTCACCAATTACAATTAAGACCACGACCCATTTCACCAAAAATCTAACAATGAGACCCAAAGTCTACATCAGAACAAAAAATGCAAGAGTAACCAAACAGGTTCAAACACAAACCCATCTCGATCCCCCAAAGAACCATAAGAACCGAAACACCCAAACACATCACAAACCCAGAGCAGGCAAGACGTCAAAATCAAAACCTTTAAAGCCTCAACAACAACAACAACAAAGCAACAAGCAACAGATCTCAATAGAAATGCGTATCCTTGCACTAATCATTGCTCATAACATCACCATAAATCAACAAAAACATCAAATCAGTGACCGCAGTGCAACCTAGAAACGGTCGATAGTTCAAAAAACGACGCCGTAATTTGGCAATTGGAACACGAAATCGGAAGCTAAAAACCAGAGATCTAGGGTTCGGGATTGACGAGAAGTACCTTTGGGCTGCTGGGATCAGATCTGGAGAGGCTATGGCGATCCCTCAGTGAAGAGAGTGATAACAACACAACACAACAGCAAGTGAGAGAAAAGAAGATGCTTGCATTGTGGAGAGAGAGAGTCTGTAAATAGAAAGATATTTGAAAATATATAATAAAAAAATGATTGAATTTTTATTTTCATTCCACTCATATTTTTTGCTTATTCCACTGAGCTCTTATATTTGTGGAACTAGCAAAATAGGTCATGGAAATAACATTTTGACCATAAAAGGACAAGGCGGTAATAGATTTTGTAGGGAGAGGATGAGTTGATGACCTGGATTCAGACATGTCACGTGTATTAACATTTTTTCTATTAAAAAATTTATTGCAGCATATTTGTTTTTTTTACTTTTTTTAATGTAAAAAATGATAATGAGAATAGTGTAATTCAATCGTTACCGGTCAAGGATCCTTCATACTAGCTTACTCTTACATTTACTAATTATCGGTACAAAGAATTAGCTCGAGGGCATGCTTACGAGAGACGGGCGAGGCCTGCCCATTTCTGAGAGTCATGAGATCTATCTCAGTTGAAATGACCACCAACATATGCGATCTGCATTAAAAGACTCTAACTTTGAACATCATAGAAGAGAGACCCACCTAATTTTGAACGTCAGAGGTTCAAAAAATTCTCTTTACCAATTGCATTAACATGTGTTGGCGCAAAGTGATATTTTAAGAATAAATTAAAAGTTTATTTTTTAATTACACTCACTAATATAATACACCCTCAATGCTCAATAATATTAAAATTCATGAAAAAAATCCTTGCAACATATTTTTATTACAATATAATGAAAAGCTAGTATTACATTCATCGGCTAAATGTTTGACTTGACTTTTCGGAGAATTTTGGATTGAAAATTACTAATTTTTCCATTCGTGAGATCACTTGTTATTTTAAATTTTTTAGGTTGGTTAATAAGTTGATTTTTAATCAATTTTAAAATTCTTTTACTAGTTCTTGAGGTTTTTAAATTCAAAATACTACTATAAATCTTTTCCTTACTGATTTTAAAAAGTTCATTTGAATTTTTGTTTTTTCTCGATTTTAAAAGATACGTACGAATTTTGGAATCCCAAGACAAAAAATTTCCTAAACCCTAAGAAACCAAAGTATATTTTGTTAACCCAAAAACAAATGAGGCCTTTAATTATTGAAAATCACAAAGCAATCCAATATTAGAGAAATAAATATGATAGTAGTTTTTTTTTTTTTTTGAACTATATATGATAGTAGTTAATTTGGGCATTAATAATTTTTTTTTAATGGCCTTATTAATAATTTTGACAAAATAGAATAATAAAAAAATTGACAGAGTCCACCTAACATTTTGTGCTATAGTGTAGCTGTTGCATGCAATGCCCAAGATCAAGGAATTGCGTATCATTGCCTATCATGCCCTAATTTGGCATTATAAATTTTTATCTTTTTTATTATTTTTCCAACCAAAGGAGAAAAAGAAAACAACTTTTGCCATCTATAAAACTATGATTCAAATGATAGAAAAACACCATTCATCACAACGAGCAAAAGTCAAAAGACAAGTGAATCAAAAAAAATGTATATATCTCGACTTCTAATTACTACTTTATATATCGACAAGTTACCTAGACAAAAGAACATCAACATACTCCACAAAAATTTATCAATTTTTTCTTATATGTATTACTTTTACATTTCTAAAAAGTAGAAAAAGAAAAATAGAATTAGTAATATTATTTTCTAATAAAATTTATGGCAAGTGGAGGTGCTAGAATGGCACTCAGTAGGAGATACATGTAGATTATAGAAGCTATGACAAAGGATACAAGGATACAATGAATAACGTCGCGTGGCGTAGCGTCACACTTGCATTCTGCACAAAAATTTCACCATCCTTACAACGAAACGATAGCTAAAGCAAATAAAAGACAAGTCTAATTAAAGCTTTTGCAATCTTGTGGATCGCAAGAGGCAACTTAGAAATTGGAATTGCCCAATACCGCCATAGCCCCGTCAACGTAGTGCTGCTGAGGAGCCTACATGCATAGGCAGGTTCTTTCTAACATAAGAAGTCACCCAAATTTGTTGGGAACCAATACCCCTACCCAAGAAGTTCGTTCCATTAAAAAGGCCTCGGGACTACAGCCAGACACCATCGAGAGGATAAAGGTCCGGGAGAATTCTGACTCTGGCCTCAGCAAACCTAACAGATGACCCATGAAAGTGTGTTACCCCTCTAAATCCATCTTTGGACAGATTCCGTCAAGAGGAAAAAGAAAAACCCTTGTCTCAACAATAAGCAAGGAAAGCTGCTCCTTTTCCTGTTGCAAGATAGAAGCCAACATACAAAACCAAAGCATTGCACATTAATTAGACATCACAGATTTTTACAATTTGACATCATTTAAAATCATCTAAAATTCAATTTTTTTCTTAGCCCCTCACCCTTTTACCAGCTTCAAAGCATCAATGCCAACAATTACTTGGTAAATTATTCACTCTTTAGAGAATAGAATTCTTAAACCATGGTATTTGAATGTAGAAAATTATAGATCTCATAAGCAACATAACCTTACAGAAAAAATTTGTATCCTTTACCCAGGGACAAAGAAAAGAACAAAATTTCTGAAGTTTCTTTAATTGGTTCTTCATAAAATCAATATTCCAGTTCTTCCAGATCTGCTACAAATTTCAACTACTAACACAGATTTCACCATCTATATATATCTATATATGGGCTTAATCAATCCCATCTACAAAGTAATAACTCTTGATGGTAGTGGCGGTGGTGGAAAGGAGGAAAGTTACATGATTGGTACTAGGTAGAGTATAGCGGTCCGACCAAGTAGCTTGCCAAATTAGACCGTCATTGAATGTTCAGACTTCCACATAAAAACATATTTGTAAAAGTAGCTCAGAATAAAGTTGTATCTATTTCATTCGAGTTGATACCTAGTTCATAATCAACCGTGGGTAGCACAGTTCCCTGGAAGTTTGGACGGAGAAAGCAATAAAACCCATAACACCGACTCCAATAATTGCATGCTCTGATCGGTAAAATGTACGTACAAGAAGAAACACCAAGACCCATCTGCTAAATGTGTCCTCGAATTTACTGAAATGAAGCAAGGAATGAGATGAATAATGCTTATCTGTAGGGACTACAACAAAGAAGTTGAAAGGTTGGCATGGAAGCCATTCTGTAGGGTAGGGTGTTTTCTTAGAAACCGGTGGGCAAAAAACATGCATAGTAACTTGACAAGGAATATGCATAGCTAACCTGTGGATATCACGAACATGCCTTAGGGAACGGCCATTGATAAAGTTATACTTGCACCATTTTCTCAAAATCTTTTCAATCTTTTAGTTTACTAAGTCCCACCTTTTTCTTCTCCAAGAATTCCTCAGATGCTCGATATACAGTAATCAAAATGATGTAGTCTCCCTCTGGACTTGCAAAGCATTTCATTGCTGTTCTTGCCTAGTCAAATGGGAACAATATGGTGCTCTTAAATTGAAAGTACTCATTCGCTGAATAAAAAAGATAGTGCCAGAACAAAGATAGACCAAGAAATCCATACATTTACCACAATGTACAGCAGGAATTGGAAAGCACATACCTCTTCTAATCTATCGCGAGGGGTGTAAAAAACAGATTCCACTGAAAGCAACGCGACAGATATCAACATTTCTTCCAAGCAGTTGAACTGACTAGCTAAGATAAGAGCTTTGGAATACATAGGGTCCAGGGGAAGCCGAGCCATTTGATGACCAACTGGATCTGCCAGTTTACATTCATCTGTTAAAGCACCTAGCAAGAATAGCTGCTCCAATGATTTGATAATAGCTGCCCTGTTAAAATTTATAAATAGACTCATGTATTGATGATTTTTTCAGACCAATAGTAGAGCAGAAAACTACTGAAAATATAAATGATAATTTAGTAAGAGTCCAAATTGCTTTCCAGAAGACAGTACAGATATATTCCAAAGAGTATTCCAGAGAGAAAGAGAGAGAGACTTGAAAGCCAATTATTACAGGGATGGAGAAGACAGGAATCAAATTTTTAGTATTACCATTATAACCAGATTCCTGAACTGCTGGATTCTCCATATATAAACAGGTTGTAGTGGGCTCTAGAGCTAACCGGCCTAATTGAATTTATTTTTACCACTTAATACTTCAACTATTTCTTAAATATATGTTGATATTTTTCAACACAACCAACTGATACAAAGAACTTGAGTATATTTTATAATGGATGGATTGAGTTCAAGTTGAGACAACTTGGATGCACCATGAGAGACGAGAAGAATTAAACTGTGGAAATAAGGTACTTCAGAAGAAAGTACACATTCAGCAGAAGACATGGCAATAGAAAGAGAAGACCAATCTGTATGACCAACCTTCCAAGAAAAAGTTGCTTAGTTGCTTCAAGTTTCACTCATGTTTTAAGTGACAACAAGCCATCCACAGAAGTGAACCACAGAAAACATCTGAAATGAAAGCCTATAAACTTCCTCACCTTGACGGTTTCTCTATGAAGTCAAACCCAATAATATCATCGATACCCAGAGCCTTGAGCTGTAAAATAACATTTTAGAGGTTGCACCTCTTGATCTCTGGCTTTGTTGAATCCTCAAGTTTCTCAAATTCACTCTCTGGGTAGAGACGGAAGCACTTCCCAGGGCCTTCACGTCCAGCTCGTCCACTGCACACAGGAAATCAATTGTCATTCTGGATTATTTGCTTACCAACATCCTTGTGAATATCATAACCAGTATATAAATGTCACAAAAAACCACCATTATGCTGAAATTTTTTGCAAAATAAGCTTCTACTGAAACTAAATCATAGGAGGAACATAAAAATTCAGTAAAAAACTCAGAGAATTATCCAGCATACCTACCTCCTTTGAAGAGCCTGTGCTTTTGAGGTTGGAACAATAATCAATGATTCCATCCCTTTGACCGGATCATAGGTGCGAGCTTTAACAAACCCAGGATCTATGACATACTTGATTCCAGGTATTGTCACAGATGTCTCAGCAATATTAGTCGCCAATATTACCTAGACAAAACAAAGTGTTAATGACATGACGGACGCATGAAATTGAAACGGTAATAGAAGACCAGAAAACAGAATGTATGTACAAGAAAACAACCGTAAAAAATTTCATTTGCTGTTGTGATGGAAGAGACGAAAATATAGGAACAATCAGTAGATTTTTACTGCTATTAGATATCATATATACATCCAAATGCTACCAGTTCAGCAACTATATAGAAGTAAGCTCACATGCACCACGAAACTACCTTGCGAAATCCAGCTGGGGCTGGTGCAAAAACTTTCATTTGCTGTTCTGATGGAAGAGACGAAAATATAGGAACGATCAGTAGATTTTTACTGCCTTCAGGTAACTGTCGAAGTCGCTCCTGGACAAGTCTTTCAACAGCTTCAATCTCTTCTTGCCCAGTCAAAAATACCAGGATATCACCAGGGCCGTCCTCCAAATGAATCTAACAAAATAAAGAAAAAACACACAAATCAAGCCATGAATTCCTTTCCCAAGAACAATATGAAGTGATCCTCACACTCAACTTAATTCAGGTTAAGCCAAGCAGGAAAACTGGTTTCCACCAATTCCAAAAAAAAAAAAAAACATATAACTTCATATAACTGAAAAACTTAACTTTGTGATTAGCACCAGACTACAGATCACAAAAATTATGAAAAGGCAGACAAGTTATCTAGTTCAAATACGTATACTAATAACGGTTTCAATGAAAAAAAAAAAACAACTGTTGTAAAACTTTATGAAACTTAAATTGACCCTATGAAGTCTAAAATTTGCAAATAGAAACTAGGCTAACGGAAGCAGTTGAGAAGAGAACTAAATAACAACCTGGAATATGGTAAGCATGGCTGCATCTAAATAATCTGACTCAGCATGATGAGTATAAAGTATATCCACAGGAAATTGTCGCCCTTGGACATGAACAGCTCTTGCACCTCCAAAGTACTCCGAGAATACGCGTGCATCCAAGCTGGCTGACATGATGATTAGTTTTAGTGGAGCAAGTTTTCTACCTTGGCACTGCTTGAGAAAACTGATAAGCTGAGCACCATTTTCTTTATCCAACTGTGTGCCAATATTTGCCTTCTTATCGTCAATATTAAGGTTTTCATTGATAGATTTTGACCGCGCACTCTGCACATTTTTAAGCAGGCCCAGCAACACATCAGTGTGGACAGTTCTCTCATGAGCTTCATCAATAATGATGACTGAATACCTAGAGAGAGTTGGATCTAATAATGCTTCCCTGTAAATAAATATACCGAGGCTCATATCAGCCAGCGCCAAATAAAAGCTACATTATAAAGTTTCAAAAGCTAACTGCATGAATGCTCTCATCATATAAACCCTCCAGCTCCTCTCACTTACCCTCTCTTCTCAAATCCCACACACCTTTCTTATATTTTGCAACTCTTACAAATGTTTTCTCAACAAAAAAAAAATCATAATAATTTAACAAATTAAAACAAATAAATTGGATATCTCGGCTAGAACATAAAGTTCATAAGAATCTACTATCTTCTGCACTCACAAAGCCACCTTTCATAATATTATTACACGTCTAGGTGCTCTATGGTCCAAATTGTGCATTGTCATCTTTATTCCCTAATTAGAAACGAATATCTTAAGTCTACTGGATAACCTTTACATGGTTTTCAAAGTGTCATAGCATAAGCTATCATAAAACACAGTACTTTCATAGAATAGCACAAAACAAAGCTGTGCATATTCTTTTTTTTAATTACCTCAGCAACAATCCATCTGTCATGTATTTGATCTTTGTTGCGCCGGAAGTGACATCCTCAAATCTGATGGAATACCCAACCCTTTGTCCCAACTGCACACCACATTCCTCAGCCACCCTTTTTGCTACAGTGACAGCCGCAACACGCCTAGGTTGAGTCACCCCAATGACCCTCCCGTCACGACAGAATCCAGCATTATACAAAAACTGTGGCAATTCTACATAGAAACAAAATCAATACTCAATTGATCAATTATTCTACTTAGGAACACGTTAGCTAATCTGTAGTAACAAACACAACTCAATCAACAAATTCAGAAAGAAAAAAAAATAGAACTTACGAGTGGTTTTTCCACTGCCAGTTTCACCAACAATTATCAAAGTATCGTGTTTTCTAACCTCCTCAACGAGTCGTTTCTCAACTGAAAACAGTAAACAACACCACATACACAAAGCAATTTCATAACCTCAGAACATGAATGCCGATTAAGAAAAAAATTCAAACAAACAAGTAATCACTAATCAGTACCTGAAGCAATCGGGAGAGACTTTCTATGCTGAGCAATAGTTTGCTTCCTGTACCAACAATTAAAAAAAAAACACGTTTACTCAACGATTAAAAGCAGGCTATTTGGCGAAGGAAAATTTTTCCTCTCTTTTTTTTTCTCGGGAAACAAACAGAAAATAGCGAGTACCTGGAAAAGGAATCGACTTTGGCGTCGACATTGGAGACCTTGCCGTTGAGTTTGTGAGCTCCGGTGGAGTTTCTGAGACCGCCCTGAGCCATTGAAGGCATGTCCACACAGCTCACCTCAGAGAGAGAGAGAGAGAGAGAGACGTATAGTATAGCTCTGATTCTTTAAACGTCAATACGAACAAGGTTTTGTCTTGTGACTGTGACAGAGAAAATTAGGATTTAGGAGAGAAAATGGGAAGCGAGCGGGACTAGCAGTAAAACGACGACGTTTGTGAACTCTACGACTATAACAGTAAAAGGAGACAAAAACGCTGTCGGCTTAGCTTAGATGTGCACCAACCAAATACTGTCCCGCTCAATGAGATTAATGTAACGTCCCCTGTGAGATCTTGTCGTGTGGTTAAGATTGAGGTTTTGAGACCTAAATCTCAGGTATTAACTGTAAGAGGTGAAAATCGTGTCAGACGTATGATAGCAACAGAAATCTCTTCTTTTTCTTTAACCACTAACACACCTTTTAAGAAAGTTCAAACTCACTCAAAACCTCCGTTGTGAAAGTCTGATACTTGTACTGTACCTTCTCGAACGATGTCTCTTTCAAATATCAATTTGTGTTTGCCCTGCCCAAAATGTGATTTTTTTAATTTTTTTCTCTATTTGTTGGCTTGTGTTGGGTATCAGAATAGGGCTTAGGCCCATGGACATACATATTATAGTAATTTATTTTTTCTATCAAACAATAATGCAATAAATATTTGATATAACTGTTACAGAAACAATTGCAACAAAGCCCAAAAATAAAGTGAATTGCACAAATTGTCAACATCCTGCAGAATTCTTTTCAGGTGGATGCTAGTGTATGTTGTGTTTGATTTGCATTCAGGAGAAAATATTTAGCAGCAACAACTAAAACAAGGCTCACAAGACCAACTTTAATGGAAGATAATGGACCTAGGAAACTCTTTTTACACTCGCTGTCATGTTTGGCGGAAAATCCAAACTGGCCAGAAGACATCATAGATGGGTTCTTCATAAATGATGAATACAAATCGACCTCTTCTTTAGTTAATGCCGGCTTGAGTGACTCCCTTACAGTCTGGAAATGACGATCAGAAACAACAGTGGCAGAAATATTTTCCCTCAGAGCTACAATCCCGGCTTCCCTGCAGAGGCCCTCAAGTTCAGCACCCGTGAAGAGCTCAGTATCTTCTGCTATTCTTCTTAGATCAACATCACTTCCTATTTTCATGTTACGCGTATGTACATGAAGTATCTCATAGCGAGCTTCTAAATCAGGTGGTGGTACATAGAGAACCTACAAATAAAGTTCATAGGACCGTTAACAAGAGGGTCATTGCTTTATAAGAATGGTTTCTCCGGTACACTCTTTTTGGTGAAACCATCCAACCAATTACACACGTGGAAGTTTATTAGTATATCATAATTCACACTACCTAAGGACAGATGAAGTTTACATTTTACAAGTATAAAGCTTGAACTATTTTGATATTCACTAGGCTATATAGAAAAGGAGATCCATATTATAATCACTAAGGATGTATAACAAACTTCTTACCAGATCAAAGCGTCCAGGACGCATCAGTGCAGCATCAATTGCATGCGGGCGATTTGTAGCGGCCAAAACTAGAATACCCTAAAGAAGAAACAACCATAAATTGACATCATATTAAGAAAATAAGAAGCTACTGCCAATACCCTGCATGATAGATTTAACATAAATGGAAAACAGAATAGTTCTGGGATTTAACGCTTACTTTAGCCTGTTCTAAACCGTCCATTTCGGTCAGCAAAGTAGACAGAAGCCTCTCTCCTACAGTAATATTGCTGCTTGAACTCCCGCTGCTGTAATTAAGGGAAAAGAAGGGTTCATGACTTCTGTGTGCTTTGTTGGAAGTCAAAGCACATATATAGAGTCCATACTTTCTGTGTTTAATATATTTCATTGAGTCCGAGATACAAAATTCTCTGTTTTTAAATATCGACAATATTTTGACGCAATTGGAAGTTGTTCAACCTACTTATATTAACTCACACAAACATACTCATGCAACATCAAACAACCAACTTACCCAAAAGAAAGATATTAAATAAAAATCAGGGGTAGTCAGTAAATAAATAAAGCAGTCCAGGAACTACATAATCCAATATGATGAAAGTAGATTATTTTCAGCAAACCTAGTTATATTTGACTCTGCTCACCTAACTCAATATTAACCACCTATCAAGCCCTGCTGAAAATCACCTAACCCCTTCGAACATCCTGAGGTGCCCATGCATGAGAGAATGTGTACATGTAGTGTCTTCTATAAACAGTGGATCTTAGAAGCCACATTCAGACATAAGTGTTTCTATGTTGTCTCCTAGCAATTTAATACATAAATGATCCCACAAAACTAAGCCTTTTACACAAACATACATATGAAGTGAAACCATCTTTAAGTAATAAAATAAGATATGGAATGAACTTTCCAAACATCCCCAACATGGGCAATTAAAAGCATATAATATTTAACCAAGACATTGAAAATAAGGATACAAGAACAATACATAGGGGCAGACAGATGTCCAGTATAGAAATTAACAAATGCATTACAAAGCTCGCACACAAACATTTTGAGTCCACATCACATATTCATTCGTTGACGAAAATACATTTATACATAGTATTATGGAGAGAGAAATATAGTCCTTAAGTTCATAAAACAGTATTCTATATGTTCCTATTAGAAGTTCAAGTACCCCAAATTTCATCCTAGTGCTCATCCAAAGATAAATGAAATGTTAGCCATTCAGCATAAGTGGGCATTCAAAGAATTCCATCAATTAAATGAGACATACTAACCGTTTAGCACCAACGACATCAGCCTCGTCAAAGAATATAATACTTGGCGCTGCAAGGCGAGCTCTTCGAAATGTATTACGCAGCAAAGCCTCACCCTCTCCAACGTACATCGAATATAACTCTGCACCACTGATGCATAGTTTATGAATTTTCGAGGCATACAAATCTGAAGAAAAAAAATTGTTGTTGGGAGATTGGATCTAGCTGTAAGAAGAAAGCTTTCTGAGCTAGGAGCAAACAATGGTTTTGGCTGGGTGTTAACAATATGCGTAAGTGAAACCAATGGAGCACATAGGTTTGGTGGGTTATGGCACCGATACTGTGGGAGAGTTAACAAATAAATACATAACATTAGTCAAGAAGCTTTTATGGCGGCATAAATCAGGTCAAATAGATACAACTGGCATTTTTCTTCTAACATTTTTTTCTTGATGCATATGATCTTGATCAGAAAGCAAGCAGTTAACTTTCAAGCCTTAGACCCTGAAATACTTCCAAGGGAAGGTGATTTTGTGTAAAGACACACCATATAAGAACTATGAAAATTTACCATCTAAACAACCCCATCTAGTCTCCAAACAAGTACCATATACCTTTTCTTTCATGCTAAGACATACATAGAGTAAACATATCTCTGTGAAGACCATAAAAGAATATCTAACCTCAATGAAAAAAAGGAAGCTTGGGCAGCATGAGCTGCAGCTTTGGCAAGTGTGGTTTTTGAGCATCCTGGAGGTCCATGTAAGAGAACTCCACGTATAGGTGATATTCCTAGCCTTGAAAATGCAGCTGAATGTTTGATAGGCCACTCTATAGCTTGCTGGAGCTTTTTCTGTTCATGAACAAAGTAAAAAGGTTAACGTTCAATAAAAGCTTTTTAGCTTGAAAGGAACATGTTAAGCCACATACCTTTAAATCTTTTAACCCCCCAATGTCTTCCCAATATACCTTGGGGATTTCCACAGTAACACCCCTTGTTATGCTCGGGCCAACCACAGATCTCGCATACGTAAAGTCCTCAATAGTCAAGTTCAGCACACCAGCATCTTCATCTGCACGTCTAACTGCAGATAATGTAGCCTCGCGACACAAAGCTTCCAAATCAGCCCCAACATAGCCATTGCAAGATGAAGCTATGGCTTGCAAGTCAACACTTGGATCCAGGGGAACCTTCTTTGTGTAGAGCTGAAAAATAAAAATAACATCATAGCTTTATGCTAGTATCACCTCTTAATCAATCCAACATTTAATACACAACAAACAAAAAATATAGAAGTTTTATTGGACAGGACATTGAGTGGCGTATTGATGTTACTAAACAATTCAGTCCAGAGGCATATATAAAAGTTTCAAAAGATTTAATCTTACCTTGAGAATTTGAAAGCGCTCCTCTTCAGTAGGTGTAGTGACTTCAATTTCAGCATCAAAACGTCCTGATCTTCTAAGAGCAGGGTCAATTGCATCCACCCTTTAAACATAGAAACCTATATTAGTTATCATTTCATTTATTTATCTATTCCTAGCTAAATAAATGTTACTTGGGATTCAGACCAAGACCTCAAACCCCACAATAGGAGGTGGACACTGCTGAACTCAAGGCCACTGGCTTAATTATCAATTAGATCATAATATTTAATATCATAGCCATAGGTTCTTTAGCATGCCAAGCTAGGCATTTTAGAAACATATGGGTGGTGCCCATTAAATTTTATAGGACGAAATATTAAAAAGTTCAGAAATAATATGCAATAACGTCTCACAGCCATCAACAATCCACAAGAAACCACACAAAATGCTCACAAGACACTGTATGGTAATAAGCATTTAGGAATAATTCCTTCCCACACAACTAGAGTAATTAACAAGAACTCAATGGGACAACCAGACAAAGTCTCATCTATGGGTAGGATCTACAACCGGAAAGATTCCCAAAAAGTCTAATCTGCCATCCCATTATTCATAAGTTTTCAGGAATTCCATGTACATCCCATAGGTTGGACAAAGTAAAACTTTTGAGTGTTAGGCAACATTTGCAGGTGTACCAAAATGTCACATATGGAAACCACTGACATCCCAATGGTGGAGTGACTACTTAGTACTTACATCTAATATAAAGGGACTTAAACTTTGAGATGCAGGAAAATAACCTGTTAGTTGATGCAACCACAATAACTTGTGGTATGGATGTTGACGGTGACTTATTGGAGTCCATCAGTGTAAAAAGTTGGGAGGCTATACGAACATCTTGCTCTTTTCTGCATTTGAAGTATAAGTCATGTAGCATAATATGAGTTTGTTTTCAAATTTAAGTGCATTCTAGAACTGGGAAATCCATGGGATTTGTGGTAAATATAAGAGACGTATATATTCTCCTAAACATCATTTGCGGTGCCATACCTAGAATCACGACGAGGACAGAGTGCATCTATTTCATCTATAAAGATAATTGATGGCTTGCCTGTCATTGCATGGGATGATGCCTCCGAAAAAGCCTCCCGCAAAATTTTTTCACTTTCACCAGCATGTGATCTGTGAACAGAATGTGGACTGCAGGATACAACCCAGAAATGAAAACAAATACAAATTATTAGAAAAAGAATATAAGAAAAAAAAAACTTTTAGAACACAATCTCATAAATCAGCTGCAGTTAAAGAACTACTATGACAAAAATTACAGTTCCATCATCATTACAAGGATGATTACAGAACGCAGAATCAGAACTGATATGCATATGTAGATTACAATGTAATACCTGATAACAATTAAATGCGCACGACATTCTTGAACAACAGCACGTACCAAGCTTGTCTAACGTAGCAAAATGAGACGGGAGAATAAGAAAATAAGAGAAAGAAGGAAATAATCTTAATAAAAAAACATGAAATAATCTTAGTAAATTATAGCACAATAAAATAAACATGATCTTAAGTTCTGAACCACGTCAGAGTATTAGGTGAAGAAGGTCCTGAGCTACCACTAGATAGAGAAATGGTTTTAAATTGTATGTATTGGTAATCCCTCCATTTGGTTTTTATATGTTAGTTTGGAACTTGGTAAAGTTGAGAGAAAGAGAAGCATCAGGAAGAAAAAAAACAATCCAAGCTACACTTCCTTCAACTTTACCAATTAAAATCCAATGTAAGCAGTTCTAGCTATTTTATTTTTCCTCCTACCTTTCTTTCCCTCAACTTTTCCAAGACACGAACATGGTAATTAAAAAAGTATTGAAAAAAAAAAGCTCAAAATTCTCAATAAAGAAGACCATGTCCAAGCATTCTCTTTTCCCTTCCCTTATTCTTTCTAATAACCAAACAGACTACAAAATTAATGAAATATACACTCTCCATGGAACAAAAAAAAATGTGGCCCTTTATCAGTAAAATCGTGAGCGCATCTTGAACATCACAGAATGCACACCCATCTTCTTCCATATATTTCTAAATTGGCATCCATTCCATTCATATACTTTGTTACAGAAACATGAAATGATGGCATTTCATGAACTGGGTCTGCTCAAGGCAACAGATTCAATACATTTCCAAGTGATAACAAAACACACCCTAACAGTTTCATTACTCATTCGTACACTTAGCATATAATGTGAAAACTGGTTGAAATCTAAATTACATCATTGAACAAGTAATCTTCAACAAGCTTCAAGAAATTGAATTCTCTCCGAACTACACATTTAATTGAATTCTTTTCCCTTGTCAAAATTTCCAGGGAAAAGAAAATCAAACTCTGGAAATGCTAAGCAAATTGAGGAACAGTGAAGAGCTCACAAAGACCCATACCTTCCCGGTTCCTGGCGGACCATATAGAAGCAAACCGCGAGGCCACTGGAAGAAATCAAATTGTGCTTGAATTAGAAGCAAGAAGAGAAAACAATCATTGAAACAGAGAATAGTGTGTTTGGTTACCTTGAGGCCGAGTTTTCGAGCTTCAGAAGAGTAATGGAGAGGGAAGGTGATGAGCTCTCTGAGAGCTTCGAGGGCTTGCGCGTTTCCAGCAATCGCTTCCTCTGCTTTCCACTGCTCGGAGTTGCTGCTGCTGCTCATTGTGCTCCTCCTCCTCCAAATTCAATTTCGCAGGTTTTAGCGTGTCTGGGGTTTTTGAGGTTTTGCGATTTTTCTTTTTAATTTTTTTAATTTTATTTCTGAGGAATGTTTTACTTAGGAGTGTAACGAAGCCCATTTAGGCATGGGCCTTCTTAATGGCCATAGCCCACATGCTTGGCAATTTGAGAAAAAAAGGAATAAATAAAAGAGAAAAATATCATGTTCATTCCCTTTCATATACAGAGATGATAGTGAGCTCCAATTTCATTGCTAATTATCTTTTCATTTTCATACGTCTGTCTGTGAATAATTAACGAATAATAATGTGACCGACAAAAAATAAAAAGAAAATAAAAAACTGAAGTTGCATTTGACTAGTCCACTCCAGCCAAAAACGCCACCGTTTTGCTGACGTGGCAATTTTGCAAGAAAAAATGA
>JAYMTT010000089.1:0-21925 GCA_036898025.1 Hypseocharis bilobata
TTGTAGACTTCCGTCAACATGTGCACTGAGAGTGTCGCATTCAAACAAGAGCGAACACTTTGATCCGTTCTCATCCAACTACTCTATTCAGTTGCCTAACGCCTTATCTCCAAAATCCAACTACGAATTTCTTTGCTCGCTTATGAAAAAAGCTGACTCGTTAACCGAATCTCCAATTCTCCAGTTATTCCCATCAAATCTTTATGTCGCTGACAGTAGGTACGAGCTAGAATTTACCAGCTCAAGATATGCGGAATCAACATAGACACTTATATATGAAATAGTTACATCTAGGATATTACCTCAGCTGCGCTACTCAAAATCGAATTTTGTTATGAACTACTCTCACATCAACAATTAGAAATATACCAATTCCCATGTTCAAACTGGCTCCGCACTTCGACTTGTAAGTCATTTTCTTGCCTAAAGGGGGCCCCTCTATTTAGACTTATCTCGGATTGTCCTCTATACTCAACTCAGGAATACCTGTCATTTCGATTCCGACCGGAATACAAAGTAGAGTAGTGAAGGAATGAAAAGAGGACCACTTCTCTTCGTAAGACGCTCTATAAGAGACCTCCCCCTCACCAACCAAGATGCTTTTAACCCGTCCATTCGTCCAACAAGGAGCTTACCCAAACTTGATATACAAGTCTTTTCTAAGAAAGAAGGATAGTAAGTTGCTAATAGGTAATTGAGAAATAGACAGGATTGGAGTCAAACAAAGGTAATTCGTAGATGAGGGAATTGAGTCAGTTTGGAATGAGGTATGAAAGAAATGAGGTGTCAACTGTTTAGTTCACAAAGCAGTTGAAGGAAAGGGATGCGTGTCTTGAAGCCCTTCCCCATCTCCCTCCTAGGCATTCCAACTGGGGCCATTGCCTGGATTCGGCAGAGAATCTATAAAAAGAAAATGGTCTAACCTCTTTCAACGGAAACTCTTGTCCACTGGATCAATCGATCTTGTTTACTAAGGTACTCACCAAGCCAATCTTTACGAAAACTAACATACAGTGGGCATTTTTATTTATACTAGCTACCCTATACGCACATGCCACACTTAGCTGAATTTTGTCTTATGCTCCTTCCTTTTGTGACAAATAAACTATGCCTTTCAATGAAATTGAAAAAAATCATAGAGGGGTGTTAATTAAGCCAGGCCCTGTCTCTCATCTTCTCTTCTCTTATAGCAGCAGTAGCGTAAGCATGTAACGAGTGTTCTTCTTTCCTATCCGGGCTTACATAAAGATGCATTCCAGATTGGATATGCTCTCCATCGATCGCTCAGGATGCTCCTTCTATTTCTACGCATATAGTATTGGAAAACCTTCTCCATAGTTGAAGTTATTGCTAGGTCGAGACGAGATAGATTAGCGGATAGCTAGTAAGGTCTATCGAGCCTCGAAAAGGAAAAGGTAGAATTTGACCTTCCTTCACGTCCATAGCGAACTTTCTTATTGCAGCATAGCATGATGCGATGGAGCTCTCTCTAGCTCTCAATCGGTAAGACATAAAGGCGTAAACTACCCTTGATAAACGATTCGAACCTTTCGATCCAAATCAAAACGGAGCATGTGCAACCACACCCAGTCCTAAATAAAGGAGGGAGGACTCAAACTGGCTGTAGCAGAGTTCAACAGGAGCTATGGCTGCTAATGTAGTTCTTGTAGTAATTGTTGATGCTGGAGTTAAAGCAAGGGAACTGAAAGTGAATGGCTAAAGCGAATTCAGCATCAACCAAGGAAGATCTTACCTCTTCCTAAACTCAAGGGTTCAAGGGTGTAGCTTTCTTGCTCTAGCAGCTAGTTGTGACTGTTGTTTGCAGCTTGGAGCTGAGTAGCTAATGTTTTCTTTTCCAATTGTCAGTCAAAGAGAGATCCAGGTAACTTACCTAGCGTATTCAACTCCTAAAGTGTCTGTCAAGCAAGATAAAAGAAGGAAACTCAATCCGTAAGAATGCTGGTGATATCGCCTAAGCCAATGCCTACTGCGGCAAAGCTAATCACAACCCATCATCCTATATAAGATAATATCCCCCGATGATAAGGTAAAAAGAAGCACTGACATCGACTCTTTCCAGAGTCTTTTTTCTTGGATTACAGAACGAGACTTTCCTTATTGATACGACATTTCACCCCAGACCCATTCCTTGAGTCAGAAAGGAATGAGATAGAAGAGAGATTCGAAGTTGATAGGTCTTCAACTCCGTTGCCTTCGATTTATCAATCGCTAATGCATACAGGAACAGGTAGAGATAGAAGGAGAACCGACCAATCCAACCAACCAGACAGACTATCTATTTCCAAAACGACAAAAACCTTCTTAGGTCCATCTACCTCCTCAAATGCATTTACCATAGTAATAATTATTGAACCAACTACCAACAGGGACCCTACTGGGTCGACTAACACCAAAGTAATCCTCAAACAAGATACTCCGTCACCAGAGTTCATTAACTCAGCATACTTGACGTCACCAAAAGAAATTAGCTGGAGCGGCTCCTTCAACACAAGACCTCTGCCGGCTAGCAAATCCGCAGGAATATTTCCCGGTAATCATGAATGACAGAGCAAACCCAGTCGCGAGCTAGCAGAGCTCGAATATCAGCCACAATGCGGCCTTCCATAGAATTCGAATCAATGTGATCATGAATACGAGTGACCGCAGCCAAGGAATCCGATTGACAAAAAAATTTCCCAGTAGTATCTGGAATCAAACCCCCAATACTCGACTCACCCGTATCTGAGCTATGCGCCGCATCGACATTCACTTTCACAAATGGGTGTCGACCATGAAACCAGAATGGAAGTGTAAGGCCTTACTTTTTCTTTGTATGAATAGATATTATTCCATTCCCGATACCTCCCAAATTGACGAGTTAGTGAAAGTTTATCCATGCGTCTTCGAATAGAAATCCATTTTCTGAAAGATCCCAGCTCAGTGAGTCCTTTATTCATTCCGCGATTCACTGTTGGTAGAATAAGAAAGAAGAATCAAAAAGGTAGTCGATAGACTGCCGATGAAAGGATGTAGTGAATCCCTTTTATAGTCAGTTCGTAGTATGTCATCATATCATAAAGAAAGGGGGATAGCAGACTTTTTCAGAATGGGTTCCTGCTCATTGCCACTTTTTATATCAATCGAGCTTTGGAAAGAAGAAGGCCTATTTCAACTCTATTGACTACTTTTTCTAGTAGATGTATAGAGGCCCAGTACCTACTGAATATTTTAGTACTGCTGAAGAAGTTAGTTAGGTATCGGGTATGAAATGCCTTTCCAATGGATCTTGAGAAGGTCTTATGACAGGATTCAATGTTGATGCTTGGTCTAATTTCATTCACCTCAATGAGCTAAGTTATTGCCATGATTGCCTAACTGTCTGATGTACTCCCACAGTTCCTCCCGAACAAGGCTATGTCTAGCCAATCAGAGGAGTTCTTGCACAGCGTCCAGGGGGAGTGAAGCGACCGGAAATCAAACTTAAGTGGCAAAGAAAGTTCTTACCAAAGATGACTTTCACGCCTTTTACAGGAATATGCTCTCTATCGTCTGGTCTTGTCGTCTTAAATAGTATCCTGTAAACCGGGTCCCCGTTAGCTACTTGCTTTCCACCCTTATTGGACTCGGCTTCGCCGGTCCCCTTTCTTCTTCACTCAGCTATCTTCGAACTGTCAAGACATAGGACAGATGGATGAGAGATCGATAGCTATAGGTCTTCGACTCCTCTTCGTTAGAATGATGTAAGAAGTCTTGGCTTGAGGAGCGAAGCGGGCTTAGTTGCCGGGGATTCTACTCTTGTCTTCAAGTCACTTCCTCTCTTCGGAATAAGTCCTCAGCAAGATCTTTTCTTTCTAGATGTCTTATCTTACTTGTATTTGTTCTTTCTCAGGTATGGATCGATACGATACCCTAGGTTTTTTGTTTACCAATAGGAGATGCAGGGAGTGAACGAAGTGAACTATCCACCTGCTTTCACAAAAGTGTGCATCGAAAATGCTTCCTATAGGGCGTACAACCTCAAAATTCTTATATATCGTAAAAGAGGAAATCAACTACAACATTATTCTTCTTTTCTTTCTTCTTACTTCTTAGTGAGTTCAACTTCGTTGCCTTCATTCATCGGTTCGACTTTCCCTTTGTTAGACGCACTGAGACAGCCTCCTTGCTCCCCTGTCGAGCTATGTAACTAAATTCAAACTTTTTTCATTGCCCAGAGTTTGGTTCTCCAGATGCGAGACTGAAAGGTATTCTAATGGCTGAGTTGTGAAACTCTGGTGGGGGAACGATGCCCATCGCCTTAGCTTATAATGAGATAGGGCTTATAGATTCCTTTCAAAAACTGCCTTGGATTAAGCCCTGTGAAGAGATTGGTTCTTTAATGATTTCGGAAGGAGACGCAGTGGGAATAGAAAGGAAGTAGGCCGTTGAGCCAATGACTAAGTCAGACCAACTAAGTTAGTTCAGGCTTTTCAGAAAATTCCATAGTAGGATCGGTTAGCCAAATTCTGATCTTAGTAGTGGGTGGAAGTGAGATTCCATTTTTTTATAAGGCAGATAGATCGATGAAAACTATTTCAACCATTTCTTTGATAATTAGAAAAATCTTTCAATCAAGAACAGAACCTCAAAGAGTAATCACCTTAACTGCACTGCGTATTCTACAGAAGCGAGCAATTGGCCAGTTTTTGGGATGCTTTGACTATTTACCAGGCTCTATCTTTCCAACCAAGGATTGCTTTATTCAAAATAGCTTCCTCAAGTGGTTGCTATTTTTCATTTTTGGGATTAGAGTGACTTTCTGTCTCAACTATCATAAAACTAGCTTTCAGTCTTCAACTTCTTAGCGAGCTGGGGTCAGAATCAGACCCTGGGTTGGGAATTGATATCATATTTTAAGGAAAGAGACTCTCTACTTCACTTCCCGGTCACTAATCCAATCAGATGAAAGCATCGTCAGAGCTGATCCAAATTCATGGCAAATTCACTCTAAGGAAATGGGGTCAAAAACGACTTGAATTAGCGTCTGAAAGCAAAAAAATGCCTATCTGTAATTAATAACCTAACAGAACAGTTCATATGTGATCGAAAAAAGTCTCAATTTAATAAAAGGAATTCGAACCGACGATTTTCGACACCCAGCCGCATTACGGCCCCTTAGTTTACTTTCTATTTTGCGGGAGAAGGGATTTTGTTGATTCTTCCTCTAAAGCTTCGGAATGGGATATTATGTTTTAAGGGTCGCATTTTCGGAGATACGATTGAAGAGGGTTCGTATGTGAGCTATCTATTCTATAGAAATAGTTGCCAATCCACCTAATGGGAGTAGCTGAGTCGTGAAGAGAAGGCACTGAAAGTGATCGGTAACTGAGGTAAGCATGGAGTCTTATTCGGTATCAAACTTTTCTGAATTCGTTTTCTTGCACATCAGCTATAGCATGAATCTCGGTGCGGTGAGAATAATCAAATAAAGAAAAAAAAAGAAAAGAATAAGAAAGGCAACTCTCTCTCTCGAAGTAAGTTAACCTCAGAGTACGCACACGTACTTTGCTTTTTTCCTCGCCCCGACTAAGTTGGGCCTTTAGTCGAGTCCTGGTCCAGTTGCCAGATAAGTGGTGTCGGAAAGCAAAAGCACCGGAACTGCAACTGCTCGGATCACTACGTTCACCCCACTTGTCTTAATCGATGCATTCCTACTCAGCCCCACCTTACGGCGCCTCCTATAGCTTGGCTTGGGTATATATAAAATCACTTCATTTTTCTTGTACGATGGAGGGGAAGGAATGATAGACTATGCGAGAGAAGGAGCGACTAATGGAGCTTTTTGCATTGACTTTCATAAGAGATTGATTGTTGTGTCATTAAAAAAGTACGATTACCGATAGGAAGATCAGTTAACGATGGATTACACTAGTACCGCTCCGTGGCTTTTTATTTAGAGAAAGAGGCCTTTGGATTATTCTCTTCTGCGCCATCTATACCCTAATCTTTTTCTATAGGTAGGAAAGGATCCAGAAAGAGAGGAGAATGTTATGTGTATAATAATAAAGAAAAAAAAGAAAAGGTTCCCAATCATATTCTTCGATAGGGATAAAGGCTTTGGTTTAGGAAGAATATTACCTAAAAAAATTGTATAGGTAGGGCGCTAAGCGTGATTACGATGTTATTCAATTAGAACATGCTTGGATCTACGGGACCTCATTGACTCTTAGAAGGCCTGTGTTCAAGTCATGCGCCCTAAGCCTGGGCTACTCTTGTGTCTTCCAGTGAGAGCAGTGACCGCAGTATGCTTAATCGACTGTCTCTCTACCTTCTGCATCCTTGCATCACAAGTTCGCACGACAAGCCGCATTGTGCACTCAAGCTTGGATGATGAATGCCAAACAATTGAAAGGACAATAAGGGGGACTTACGAAGAAGTAGCTACACTAATTTGAGAGATTAGATGCTTCCTTCTATGCCTTTCCTTTACTAGAACGAGGCTGTAGGTACGAAGTAGCAGCATTTAGTAGACAGTATGCTGCGAGAACTCTGCAATAACAAGGAACAGTTTTCAGAGTCCTACGGATTGATAGTCAGTAAGGCTCGGATAACTATAGCTTGTGAGGTAAAACGGATAAGACAAGATATCTAGTAGGATCAGTCTAGGGCCAATAGTAAGGCGCGTAGCGGTCAGCAAGATCGAAAGTAAGATGGATTATTGAAATGTGATTCGAAAAGAAAGGCTTTTCAAGGCCGCTTCGTGCCCCACAACACATTGTGATTCTGCGTCTACTCTTTCCTGCTGCCGGAAGCACTTACCACTTCCATGAGAAAAAAAGAAAAAAGTCATTCCGCATCTTAAAGACAATCATTAACTATGCTATCTATTTAGTATTCCAAGGTCTTATCGAGCCTCCCGATAATCTCTTAGTCTTGAGACTGAGTTTATGATCTGCGAACAGAACCGAAGGTTAACCGTCTCAGAAGAAAGCAACAAATAAAAGCTTTCACCCAAAAGAAAAAGACAATCATTTACTCTAATACGCAATTGTTTTCTTTTTTTCCAAGTAAGAATGTCCTAATCTCCGGGAATACAACCCATCCCTAAACCTATCTTCCTGCACGAATAGATACTTCCAACACAGCTTTTTGCCTTTCTTTTACAGAACAGATAGATGGATTTCCTTCTTATCTCCAAGCGGCTATCCATACGCCGTCCAACAATATGATATGGGAACTAGCCCTAGCCCTTCTTACTTACTTAGAATCCATTGAGTGGGGACTGGGCCCGGGAAGTCCTCAGGATGCAATGGATACTAAAACTCTGAATCAACTGGAGCTTCAGATCTCCCACCAACCATGTCCCCTTCACTCATCACCGTATCCGATTTCATTATCTGCTTGACTTTTTTCGTAGACCGAGCCAGTTGGTCGCGCTCCTCCGGCGAAATATCGCCGTCCGGGATCCCACCACTCTCTCGCTCACGACTCATTCTATCAAAGGTTTCACCAATTCAACATTCTCAGTAAATTGTGAAAAATTCCTAGTTTTACTACGTTGTTTGTTCTTTGTTGTCTGTGACAATACTGTGTGTTGTGTTTTGGGATTAGAGATAGACGACTGAGGGATCGAACCCTAGCGAAAATGCTTCTATACCGGACCTACGTCCTTACGCACTTCACCCTGTCTTTCTTTTAAGGTGGTCTAGCAAGATAGTTGTAGATCACAGAAAGGAAAGAAATTGCAACGATAGAGTCATTTAGAACTAACTCTTTCTTTACACTTTAGTATAGGCCACTTCTGTCCCAACCCAACTACTGTCTACTAAGCTACTTCTTCCGCACCCTTAGTCTATCGACTAAGCCAATTACATTTCCTTGAGACTGAGATTATCCTAAACCTCGCCCCTATCGAAGAAACTCACCCAATCCCTTTAGACAGATGGAAACATTGGATAAGACCTTTCCCCTACAGCGAATGGGCTAGAACCTTATATTACCTTTTTTTTTATACCAGAGATGCCCTTCTACGCCTACCTCAACCTCTTGCTGTAGTGCCTGTAGTCAAGTTCCTGTGGTGCCTGTAACGAAGGAAAGACTATTCGAGACCAAGAGCCCCTAAGGCCGCCTTCTTGCTGGAATGGGCTAAGCTAGTACCATAGATTCTTAGATAGACTCAATAGCTTCTCATCTACGGATTGCCAAAGCTTTCTATAATGTTGCAAAGGTAAAGATCAGACATAAATGAAGGTGACGATAGTATACTGGGTCGTAAGACACTGGTTTAGAAGGAGGCTGAGTTTTTAGATGAAGGAGAGAAGCTACAAATAGTAAAGAGATAAAGAAGGAGGAATCCTAGTCTCCCTTGGCTAAATCCTTTCTTCGCTTCGCACCTTGCCCAGCTTTCAGGAAAGATCGGATTTGTTACTGGGCGTAGAGGTGACGAAGTTGAAAGAGTTGTACGACGAAAGAAAGAATGAAATACCGATTGATAGGTTCGAAGTAGCTGGAACAGTAAGCTAAGCTACTTAGTCTACAGGAACGGAATTGACTTTGTGTGTATGGATGTTGGCTACCCCCCCCCCTTTTTCCTACAAAAAGGGGAATGCGAACCATGTCAAGATCTCTAAAAAAGAAGGTGCTAAAGAAGTGTACCGTATTCAGAGTAGAATTTACGTTGGTTTACCACTTGAAAAGCGCAAAAAAATCTTTCATTTAATCAATCGAAAGTGAAGCGGACAAGGAACGAAGTCGCTAGCATGTTGAAAGAGCTTCTTTTTCTTCTCTTTTATAGTAGTGTCGCTGGTTACAGACAGTTCTAATCGATGAAAGAAGGGAAGCTTGTCTTGACTAGTTCCCGGAATCAAGTTTATTCAAAGGGAGAGCCTAACCTAGATGGGATATCACACTAAGTGGGGCAGAACTCATCCTATTTCAGTCTCTGAATCTTGAGCTGCCAGCAGAAAGAGGTTTTTACGCTGGAGTACACCCCTTTCTTTATATTTAGACGTCTTCGACGACCTATCTCCTTTGCTCGCCCATCTGGGTCTCCTTGCAAGCCATTATCGTATCGATCAACTTTTCAAGCCAGAGCCTTTCACTCCTTGAAGGCAAATCACGTCATCATCCTTCCTGGCTGGCTTTGTATCATACATAAGCCATATCCTTAGAAGAAGGTTCAAATCGCTGCTAATATAGACTAGACTCTTCTTTCTGAATCTGGAGAAGTAGTACGCCCGATAGAAAGGAGAAGAATAGCTAGTTCGCTTGTGTAATCCAATAAAAAGACCTTACCTTATACTTAGTAATCATCAAGTGCTAAAACAGGAAGAGTCTCATTCGCTTTAGAGTAAGAAAAGATCGGATTATAAGTCCAATCCCAGGAATTTAGCGACGTAAGTAATTAATATACCTATCGACCAACTTCGTCGCCTCTCATTGAGTCAGCTCTTGTGCCAATAAGCGAAGAAGAGGCCAATCAAAGAACTCCTTCGTCCTTGCCTTATAGAAAAGGCAAAAGCGAGAATGCGTTGGATAGTGAATGAAAGTGTTCACTTCTTTCTGTCAAATCGGGATTACCACTCTTAAAGGACTCAAGGAAAAGGTATAAAAAAGGTTATTAACTGGGCTATAAGCAAGGTTCGTAAGTCATGGTCCTAAGTCTACTTAGTATTCGTAGGGGTTGGTGCTTCGACAAGCTGTTTTCTACAAGAAACCGGGAGAGGGAGTCTAGCTTCCGCATTTAGTTCCGTAGTATTCCTAATGGATTAGCACAAAGGATTGACACGAGGGTTACCTGTACTATCAGTCAAATTGGATAAGAGGTCAACCACTGCTACACTACAAAAAAGGAAAGAATGTCAAATATTTCCATTACGTAGGAAAGGCTTTAGTAAGGAGTATACGAAGTAGAGGTGCCGTTAGGTAGATTGTAACAAGAAGATTCAATCAATCAAATAACGTAGGTGAATAAATTCAGAATTGAGTCTAAATAATAAGGACGTTGGTGCACGAGGTTCTACCACGTAACGTAATTTTAGAAAGAAGAGTTTGATCCTGATTCAGAAAGAAAGGAACTAAACAATAAGTAAGAAAACCAGTCAGATTTTGATCTATCTCCTTATCGGAGCCTTAAGGGAATTCCTTTCATCGATATATGAATGAGAGGCCGTACTTGATCTAAGAGGGGAGCCTGGACTCAGGAGTAAACAAAGTGAACTAGTCATTGCCTTTCAAAAAGATAGAGTTTTTGTGATGGATTTGCCGCTATCTCTCTAATACATTACTATCTATCATAAAAACAGAAAGCAAATAGCACAGAAAACGACAGTCAAAGAAGACAGAGAGAGAAAGAGCAAGCTAATAGGGTCGGTAATTTCACTTCTTTCCAATCCAATAACCTATCTCTTAATTTCATATAGCAAATAGCTTTAGAGGACTCGATATTCCACTCCACTCCCATAGCATGGGAAAAACTTCATTCATCTTTAGCTTCCGGGAACTGGATTCTCCAACCCTGACATTGCTCTCTACAAAGTCCAAGTTTGTGAAAGAAATTCCATCACTTAGTTGGGAAATAGAAAGTTTCCTTTTTATCTCGGCCCAGCTTAGTAATTCCTATCCCTTTCCCATCGGAATGGATATCGATAAGCAAACTCCGCCCGCCTCTGAGGAGGCACTTTTTCTTATGAGAAGGCGCGTAGCGTGGTCTAACTAAAGTAAGCATTACTGAATAAGACAGCCTCTCTTTTCGCCCAATCATCTATCGATTCATCTCTAACGCCCCTAAATTCTCATAGAGCGGCTCGGTTCCGGAGATGGATTGATGCAGGTCAGCTTCTAGATTTGGGGGTTCAAAGGCAATGGTTTCACGTGGTGTAATCTTCAACGGGGCCCTCGCCGCAAGCTTCGCCGGTTGGATAGAGTGCTATGCAATGAAGATTGGAGAGTTATGTCTCGAGAAGCTGGAGTTAGACATCTTCCCCGCAAGTATTCCGACCACTGGCCTGTTTATCTTGCTCTTAATGCGGGTGGTGTGGCTCCGAGAGATAGAAGGCCTTTTCGGTTCGAGGCAATGTGGTTAGAACATGCTGGGTTGGGCCCTATTGTGAAAGATAATTGGTCAGGGGGTTCGGTTGATATTGCCTCTCTCACGGATCGGTTGGCTACTGCCTTGAGAGTGTGGAATAAAAGGGAGTTCGGTAACCTGTTTCGGCAAAAACGTATTCTTGAAGCCCGTATTGAAGGTGTGCAGAAGGCTTTGGCTATTAATTACCTCTCTTTGTCTTTTAGAAGAGGATTTGTTACGAAGCTATGATGATATGCTCAAGAAGGAAGAATGGTTTTGGTTCCAAAAATCGATAGCGAATGCTATTCTTTTTGGAGAACGTAATACTAAGTATTTCCATTTATCGACTGTTATTCGCAGACGGAGGAATAAAATAACTACTCTCAGGTTGGAGGATGGAGAGTGGTGTGATGATGAAGAAGCTCTTGAGAGCCATGCCACTGCTTATTTCAAGAACGCTTACCTTGAGGACAGTATGGTGACTGTTGATGGGAACATGCCAGCTTGTCCGAGGATTGCGGTTGAGGATACTGATGTTCTTATGGCTCCGGTTACTCTTGAGGAGGTCAAGGTAGCTTTATTTGGGATTCAGCCTTGGAAGGCGCCGGGCCCGGATGGTTTTCAGGCTGGCTTTTACCAACGCTTCTGGGGTCAGGTGAGTTCTTCTTTGTACCAGTTGGTGAAGAATAGTCTTGCTACGGGGTCTTTTGATCCGTCCCTTAACAGGACTCATATAGTGCTCATCCCGAGGAAGCTCCAGTTTCTTTCTATGGGAGACTTCAGGCCCCTTAGTTTGTGTACGGTGGCATATAAGGTGATTACAAAATTATTGGTGAACCGGTTGAGGCCTTTTCTGGATGATCTTGTTGCTCAGAATCAGTGCAGCTTTATTCCTGGTAGACAAGCTTCAGATAATGTGCTGATGGCGCAAGAGTTGATGAAGACTATCCGGCGTAGGAAGACTGGTGTCGGGTATGGTGTTTTCACGTGGTCAAATCACCGGGATGACGTGGGACCGGTGAGTTTCATAATTGAATCACGGGTTAGGACGGTAAGCGAGTAGTAGTGCTTGGAAAAAAGGTATCATCGCTAAAGTTACACAAAGTCAAATAGAAGAATTCCTATAGGAGAGAGACTTATCGGATGAACGAATCCCTAGTTAGTAGAGTAAGGTAAGAGTACATTTCCTATTGATTAGGGCGTATACTTTCCAACTAACTCTATTGAATAGTAAATGGAAAGACACCCTCTCTTTGGAGAAAAAGAGGAAGAAATCTAGAAAGTGAAGGCTATCAAGTCGAATTGTCCGCTTCGCATACCTTCCTTTCTAGACTCTGGATGATGAGAGCTAAGATGGTCTAGTTAGTAGGAATCCAATAAGGTCTCGGTGAATAAGGATCCCTCGGCTTTCTGTTATCTATTCCAGCAACCAAGAAGGGGTCGCAAGGTCAGTAGCTAGCTTACTTAGTAGCGTCATCAAGGGAGACCTGTGCAAGACCTTAGGAATAGGTCAGCTGGAATAAAAGAGCATATTCATTAGAATCTGTAGCGGGCAAAGGCGCCGAAGGTGGAGTGAAAGGGATGTTAATTACTTATGTCGCTAGAAGATTGAGTATAATCTGAGTTGTAAGGTATGTATATTGCTTATGTTGATAGACATAAGGGGCAGAATGATACTTAGTTGTACGAAGGAGGTGACTTGAAGTATACTGAATTGCTAGGTTAGTAAGGATACTGAGTCGATTAGACGATGGAAATGAATAAGGAGCAGTATCCTTACGGCACCAGGAGGCAAAGTCTACTTAGTTTGGTCACTCTGGCTGGTATGGAATTGCCGGGTCGATTAGACACTGGGTGCTTAGTAGGTCAAGAATGCCAATCGATTGTGAGGTTGGCCTTTTTCACTTTTATTTCCACAGATTGCCAGAGAGGACTCTTTAATTGTAGACTCTTTAGAGACATTTCACTCTCGTTGATTGATTGAGCTATGCTGAATCCTTACTGAATATGAATCTAGAGAGAGGCTAAAGTGTACGTGCCAGTATATGCCGCATCACTAGATTAGGCTAAGTACCAACTTATTAATGGATGTCAACCGATTGGTTGGTTAAGTTACTCTTTGCGTAACACTACCTTTCCGGATCATGGGAGAGGACTGGAATTAGGAAGGAAGGGGAAGCTCTAGTCCGTTGGGTTGAGAAGAAATCCTTATCTATCTCTCTTTGCATCTATCTACTTTCTTTATGCATAGACTCTATTTTTCCTATTCCCACACGCATTAAAAAAGACCCCAGTGCTGGTTAATAAGGGAGTCTAGCCATAGAAAGCCAGGTCTCATCTCTGTTATGTCAGATAAAGCCTGGGAAAGGACCAACGGTCTAGATAGAAAGACTTTTTTTGGACGGAAGAGGGTTGCAAAACCAACTTCTATTAACTATAGAAAGAACTTTGTTGCCAGAAGAGAAGGTTATGAAATAAATATACTGACTGAGTCGATAGATAGCTGAAGGAACGGTAGTTACTTCGGTGACAGACGGAGGTTATGAAATATACTAAGTTGCCAGAAGATGGTTTAGAAGTATACTCGAGTTGCTAGGTATATTAATTACTTAATAAGATAGACTGCAGGGGCGGAAGAGAAGAATCGATAGATGATTGGGCGGAAGAGATGAGTTGATAAACGATTGGGCGGAAGCGAAATAGATATATTGGGCTTATGCCTTATATGGTGTTAGTTAACTAAGTGGTCTTATTATGTGTCCCGTGTTAGGCAGCATTATTCTTCTTTGCCGAATGCGATGCCTTTTTGTTATTCTTAGACTAGGCTATTCTTATAGTATTAAATGAATAAAGAAAGACAGTGTTAAGGAGCAGGATTTCTGTTACTGTAGAAGTTACAGATAGTGACAGGTGTCTTTTTAGCTATGCATTACACACCTCATATGGATCTCTTTGGGTGTGGACGGTATAAAACTTTCTGCTCATGGAACCTGAGCTTTTGGCATTAAAAAAGAAAAAAGCAAACTTCTGCATGCTGGATAAACAAAAAAGAGTCAGCCTTTTTTTTCTCCTCATTAACACACATTTTTCAAATTAGTGCCCATGGATAGCCAATAACATCCCTTTGTTAGAGGTCGGCGTAGTCCCTTAGACAATTCACACTATTTCAATAAGAAAGATATATAAGAAAGGCTGGACGGCTTTTTCACAGATGTTGTACTAGAAATTTGGAAATAGAATTGGCTGGACATAAGGGACCTCTGTTGGGAGTCCCCTCATGAGGCCTTATTGCCTTCCTATTGACCTCTTTTATCAGAGGGCGTTAGGAAGTGAAGGCTGGGATTGAGAGCGGCACTCACAGTAGTAAGACGAATGGTAGTGCGTATAAAGTCTAAGGTTTACAGATTATATATATTACTCTTATTTATTGTATATATCTTCCCCTTTATTTGAATACTCACCAGAGCCTATTTGAAAGCCTTGCTTGGGCCTTAATAAATAGTTGACTTCTCTATATGAACATGGTTGCACAATAACCATATTTATGCCTATAACTTGCTCATTTATTCGTCACCTTAACAAGGGCTTTTATGTAATAGGTCTTAGCACAGCCTCATTAACTCGCGCACCAACCCGTTCTGCCAAGGCTAAGTCCCTTTCGTCGGTAGCAAGCCCGATTTCCCTAGTGGAAGGTTTGGTATAAAGTGAGATCTTAATCGATTGGGTCAAAAATGGGACAAAAATGCGGACTTTCGCTATGGACAATACATATTTTCGTGGAGAATAAATACGGCATATATTCCGACTAATGTCAACATTTCACAATAATGTATCTAAGGCTCCTGGTTAGCTAGGGTACAGCCAACTACTAAACCTGAATGACGCGATCCAGATCTACTTAAACCTGGTGCCGCTAAGGGTCCAGTATCTAACGCACCATCATTGCCGCAATAATGTAGACTTTTATTTATCGTATTAGAGGAACTATTTGCATGCAGGAATGGAGAAAGACTGAGTTGTAAGCTAAAAGACCCACCTATGCTTAACCCTACCTTTGTAATATAGTGGAATACACCTGAATTTCACAATAAAGTCACTCGCTCTAAGGGTTTATGGATTGCAGTCGAAACTAATAAGGCGGCTTACATTCAATTTCTTTCTTTTTTTCTTTATGTTGATGAGCATTCTGTTCTCTTCTTTGACGTCTAATGTTACAATTACGTAAACACGAGACTAAGGCTAGGAAGGTAATTGGTGTTGAAGAGTATTGGCATTGATTGATGTACTTCGATGTAAACAAATCAAAAGTGAAGGCAAGTTACATGATTTTTCTAGCTCGTAAACCATGACCATGAGATTGAGATTTCAAGAACAAAAGCTGACCAGAGGCCTTTACTCGTACCGCGGCTAGTCTGCGCTCTTTGGACTTTCTCAACTTAGCGAACTGAAACCGAAGTTCCACCTGACCTTCGAGCTAGAGACCCCAGACTTAGTGAAAGTCGATTGGTTTCACATGCTTGCACATTTAATGAGTGATAAACGGGTACTTTCTATTCCGCTTTACAAAAGACTAGTTATTGTAGTATTCTTTGACTTTTCTTATGCTTAGCTCATGGGTGAGATTACAAAGGTCAAATGAGTATTAACTTGACTTTTGACTGATTAGAACAGCACCTACTGAAATAAAAAGCTTCATTCCTCTCCCCTACCCACCACCATGGGTCTAAACTGTCCTTCTTCCAAAAAGAGACTCCTTGTGAAAATACTGACTTGATAAACTAGGCTTAGTCCCATGCCATGACTAGCCTGACTTCAAACTCTTGGCGGAGCCACCTTACCTTGCAAAACACAAGGCTCAAGGAAAGAAAGTAAGTAGGTTACTCTACAGATAATAAGCTTTAAGGGCCCCTAGAATAACACAAATGAAGGAAAGGGGTGCGTAAGGCGTGGGAACGTCTCATGCCATATGTACTGAAATTGTCCGTAAAACACTTGAGTGAGACAGAGGAGAGTGGAATTGAGTGTGTAGGGGTGAAAAAAGTGGGAGAACTCGCTTCTTTTGTTGGGTTCCTTTCTTTACCTTTTATCGGGGCACAAAGTGACCTCAACTGGATCCTAGTCCTATAACGTGGTCTCTGTGTGTGAAGTACCATACTCTTGACACTCAAAAAGAAGCAAGCGGGGATCTAAACCCATCCATTACTTTAAGTATACGGTTTAGCATGCCAACCATTAAACAACTTATTAGGAACGCAAGACAGCCAATAAGACCAGGAAAAGGCCCTTAGGCGGTGCCCTCAGCGCCGAGGAAGATGTACTAGGGTCTATGTGCGACTCGTTCGGATCATGGACTGGGACAAAAGAAAGAATTTTCCAGTATCAACGATCAGTACCGGAGAATAGAATGGAAAGAGCCTCATTCACTATCTAACTAAAAAATCTATCATATTCTTCTACTGTGTCCGAAATTGATGGTTTTCATTGCTTCAAATTCAATCACCTTAATTTGCAATTTAAGATGAGAAAGAATTCCCCATTGGGTAGCAAATGGTTATCCCATTAAGCGGGGGGACCCTTAAAAAAAAAAGAAAGATTATGCCTCTCCTCTTGCAAGAACGGACTAAGAGGGTCAGCTACTCAGCTAATCTTTAGAATTCATTAAATACCTTGACTGTATAGGCCGATCTCGTTGTGAAAGACCGATTACTGGAGGAGGATAATTTATAGGTAGAGCTAAAGAGTGCGAACTGTACAAGTTACCTCATTAAATCAATGGGTGTATAGAGGAGACCTTAACCCTTTCATTTAATAAGTAGCCATAGAAAGGATGGAACCTACTATTTCATTATTGACTTACTTAAGACTTTTTTTTGATTACGACACGCCAATCAAATCCGGGTTCTCAGATTGTTTTTAGAACAAAACATCAACCCACCTTTTACTTCGGATTGGAATTTTGATTCAATTCAAGAATAAGCCCTTATTTTTCTTTTTCAAATAGTCTCTCATTCTTATATTAGAAAAGGGTAACAAAGATAAAAAACGAGCTCCTTTTATAGCAATAGTCATAAGTCGGTCTTCTTTCAAGGTCAACCTATTCACCCGTCTAGAAAATCTTTTTCCTTGATCACTAATAAATCAACTAATTAAAGTGATCTTTATATAATCAATCCGACCCCCCCTGGTTGAAGCGGGGACAAAGGCCTACGAAAAGATCGCTTGGGTTTCAAAGGGAATCGCTTGGATTTTTCCATGATTTGTTTATTCCTTATCCCGAAAATACTCTTTCTTTTGATCGGATCAAAAAGGATTTCTTTAGAATTCAAAAATGGGAGTTGCGTTCTTTATATATACCATAATATAATACCACAATATATCCTATATCTTTTATATATAAGAGATAATAAATCGAATATAAGATATATAATACGTTTAATATATAATGAAATATAATGAGTGCCCTTTTTTATGCTCCTCGGAAGGGTGTCGCGCAGAGAGTCGGTTCGATCCACTTCTATATCTCCCCGTGAATCCTATGTTTGTAACAATGAGGGAAAAATTGGCTCAATTCCAGTCGACTAGGCCTATTGTGTCGATTTATTGGAGTAATATATCTTGAAATGTCTGGTGATTTCTTCTTATTATTAAGACCCTTTCGAAGGCAACTGGTACATTCCAAAATAAGCGCTAGTCGACCATCTTTACTCTTAGCCATAAACCTACTTGTGGTTTTTTGATTCACCCAACTCCGATCCGAAGCGAAGAAAAAGAAAGGAAAAGGAAGAAAAAAAAGAGAGAGATTTCTAAATCGAATTACGAAAGATTTCGTTGCAATCAATATAGTAATATGAAATAATAGGTAATACAAGGATTTCTAACTCTATATATATATTTAGAATCGCAGTCCAGTATTTCGTTTGACTCTCTTGTACAATACTGCTCCCGCATTTCCGTTTTTACTCTATTATTAATCGAATTGGAGCCTGAAGCCGAGTCCTCCTGAGGTTGAGCCCAGTCCACCCCTTTCTTTCTCTTACCCCCCTTTTCTTATTCTCTTCTATCTCCTTAATTTCATAAAGGGAGGGGGATTAGTCACTGATATTTTACTGTTATTCTATCTATAATATTCTTCACCCCTTCCCATGTCATGAAAAAAAAGGGAATGTCACCGGAAATAAAGGATTAATCTCGCTCAATAGACCTGCTAAAGTCCCGAACCATAGAGTACTTAGTACCGGCGCCGTGGAGAGATATGTTTTTAGGTCTCGCATTTCAAATCCTCCCTTGGTATTCATTATAATAGATAATGGTAATGGTAATACATATATGATCGGGTGTATTGTATATGTAGTTAAGGACCGCTTGTATTTCTACGGGAAATTCCTAATTCAAAGAAATGGCAAGATAAATTGTCTTTATATATCAATAGAGGAAATAATAATAGAATATGGAAAATAATACAGGGATTCTCTAGAATGACACTGTAGACTAATTGACAGGGATGTAGCGCATCTTGGTAGCGCCTTTGTTTTGGGTAAAAAAATGTAAGGGGTTCAAATCCTAGAGAGCGTGCTTGCTCTTGGGTCAAAAATGAGACGGAAATTATTGAAGAGCAGAACTTGACTTCCCGTGGATAAAAGAAAGGAGAAGGTCAGTCAAAGAAAAAAAGAAAGATTAATTAATGAAAGGCCCAACTGATCGCCGCGTCTGTATTGTAAATATGCAGTAAGAAATAATCCAGCAAAAGTAATAGGAATTAGACCCAAAACGATTCCAAATAGAAAAACTTCAATCATTTTCATTTCTTTGAAGAGGCAAAAAGAGAGGTACTATCTATCTCTAAATATTCATCCGTATCGCCCCTCAACGATCAATAATTGACAATCGGCGCGGTCAAAAATCATAGAATCCATGGTAGGGGTAGAGAAAGATTTCCTTTTATGAATTCCGAAAAGAAAGAATTACAAGAGCCTTCATGAATTATGAGAAAGCGACCCGTCAGGTTTACGCTTTACCTGATCTCAACTTTCTAGTCCGAAGCCGCTAATGGGAAAGCCTTCTATTACAACTAAAGGAATTTCCGGAATTTTCTATTGATTGAAGGATAGATCATTCTACATTGATAAGCAATAAGAAAAGAAGAAAGGAATTCTCTAGAACTGCATTTCGATACTGATTGAAATTGCCTTGCTGTCTAAGAAGAAGGACAGCTATACGGATTCGGTATACTCTAAACCCTGGGTACAATATTGATGATCTAAGAAAGGTACTCTTTCAGTGAATTTCCCATTTACTGAGCTCATCTTTTAGGGAATCGATCCCTTTTTGAATGTACAAGAATCTCTTTTTATCAGTATGTCTGGAAGCACTGGAGAACCTTCTTTTGCTGATATTATTACCAATATTCGGTACTGGGTCATTCATAGCATTACTATACCCTCGCTATTCATTGCGGGTTGGTTATTCGTCAGCACGGGCTTAGCTTATGATGTGTTTGTAAGCCCTCGTCCAAATGACTATTTTACAGAAAGCCGACAAGGAATTCCATTAATACAGAGGCCGCTTTGATCCTTTGGAACAACTCGATGAATTTAGTAGATCTTTTTAGGAGGACCCAATGACCATAGATCGAACCTATCCAATTTTGACAGTGCGATGGTTGGCTGTTCACGGACTAGATGTACCTATCCCCTTTTTTATCTGATAAGCCTTTGATGGCATTAAAGACCCCAATGAGTACCCAGGCTTCATGCCAGTATCTGACTCAGATCATGCCAGACTCTCTTTCGAAGGAAAGCCTGAGCATAAGCATAAACAGACGACATTAACCATTCTTTATGGAAAGTTATATCAAATCTTGTAATATGAACTACACGGTAAGATTGTGCAAAAATTGAGAAATAATCTTTCTTTTTCTTTCAAAGGATCCACATGCCTCCAGCTTGACGAAGGAAACGAAGTTGGGCAAGAGAATGGAAGCGGAGTCTGAAGACTAAGGTTACGTCCAGTATGCAGGCAGCGAAGAATGAGCTGGGAATGGCAGTTAGAGTACCGTACAGAGTGACAGTAGGGCCATCAAAGGAAAGGAAAGACATAGAAGATCTGGGACTCGAACTTTAGCGACGTAGTACCTTAAGAATCCATTCCTCTCCATACTGTGAAAGTCAAGGTTTAGTGTTGTATACTGAGTTGATAAATCAAGGCAGTCAAATAGAACTTCTTTTCATTTCACACCGTACTTTCAGCCCTACTTCCCGATTAACTCTTTCGAGTTAGAACTCTTGAACCAATCACCTATATGAAAATGGCTTACTAGAAACTAATCCCCATTGACCATTGATTCAAAGAGAACCAGAAATTTCTTGGTGATTCATCTATCTCTTCCCATCTCTCCTCTATACCAATTTCTTTTCAGTCAAATCGGGATCTAGGAAATCAAATCCCAAAGTTAGGCTACGAAGGAGGTGGAGTTCTTGCCTCACTCATTGGTTAGAATCCTATTCCATAAGGTTCTCATCTGGCTATCCCATAGTCTAGAAAAGAGTAAGGTAACCCTTTTTTTGACTCAGTCAATCGGTCTAGCAAGGCAAGTAAAGACGTTCTATAGCACTCATGACTGTCGATACCTCACTCCTTAGTTACCTTTCTAAAGAGTTGATACCTCCGCATTACTATCCCTAAGGGTTGATTTGGAGTCTTAGTTAGCCATCTAGAGTAAAGTACGCTCTTAGCAATCAAGATAGAATAGAAGAAATATGATAACGACTAATAGATAGGAATTACGTCAGTGTCTATCTGACACGCCCGGGGATTCATGCTTTTCTCTAAGGTAGAACCAATAAAAGCATAGAAGGGAATACTAAAAGATAGAGTGCAGAAGGCATTTATATCCTTCCTTTCTAGGTCTTCCCTCTATAGAATAGGTAGGAATAGATAGCAATTAGATTAGCTATTCATCAATCAAAATATTGAATTCTATTAGTGAGGCAATGTAATTGAGTCAAAGAGAACTACTTTTTCCCATTCTTACTATTGGATTGACTCATTACTTCGAATCCGGTATTCCAATACAGGTCCGGTCAACAAACTGAGTAAGAACTTCCTTCCTCCAGTTAGAAGTACATAATTAGCTCCTCCTGATAGGGATTCCCTCTTTACTCACTTATCTCTTCTAGCGAGTACCGATTTACTGAGATAATTTTCATTTCACACCTTCCGTACCCTAGATACCTCACTCAGTCCTTTCAGTCATGCCTCTATCTGCTTGCTTTCACTAAAGCGATTCATCAATCTGACTGACTAAAACAAGACTTTTGGTTCTCATCTCAATCTCTCCACCGTCTCGTAAGCTTTCGTCGCTATATGAGATGCTTTAAGTGAGAATTTTGCTCTCCTTTATTAGGTAAAATGGGCTTGCAAGGTTTGAGGCAGGGGCGAAAGGCAAACCGTCGTTTGGCAGCTTCAATAGGGGATCAGTCTTCCCTTTTATCTAAGACTTTATCAGCCGCACTAACTATAGCACCAATCTAGTCCTTTCCACTCCCAATCCTTGACTCATTGGTTCGAGAACCGTCAGATAGTAATGGTCTCGTTTTGACATGGTTGACTTCAGGTTACGTCAGTATGCTGAGGTGATTAACCTCAGGTTTAGCATAAAATGAGATGTTAATCGATTGGAACAAAAAAAAGTAGAGGTTTGAATTCTCTTAGTTGATAGACCCACGGAGCGGTTAGGTCACTATGCTGGGTCGTCAGACACAGGGGGCGATAAGGTGGAGTCGATAGACGAATGGTGCAAGGGTTGGTGGAAATAACTTATATAGAAGCATTATGGATGACGGCTGAGTGTTCACGATGGTTGACTTTTGATGAATGGTC
>JAYMTT010000090.1:0-21918 GCA_036898025.1 Hypseocharis bilobata
GTAGCTGGCTTGCTTCCCTTACCTCTAGCAGACTTGGATGGTTGAGTCTTTACCACTGGTTCCTCTTCCATGACCTCTTCCTCATCATCCCGATTTTATAGGCTTTTAGCTAGAAGGGGTAAGCCTAAACCTTTCTTATTCTTCTTCGGGATATCAGCAGTCTAGTCTAATTCCCGGTCTAATGGCGTATTTGTAAGTATCTACAATCTTCGTAAACATTTCTTTTGAATTGTGATTTCACATACTGAGTTGTACGACTCTGGCCTCATCGCTAACGCTCACTCAACATCGTCTATTGCCCGCATACGCGCCTTTCCTCGCCTGATTCTAAGGTTTCACTTGCAGCGCCTCGGAAGTTGAGGTTAGAACTTCACTTCCACTTTTTTGAGGCAAAGTCCTTCCTTAGTCCTGTAGTTAAGAACCATAATGGATCTACAAGTAACTCGGGGTGAGTGAGAAATCCTGATGGAGACTCGATGAATCCTGGGGTTGACTGCATTCCTGATCTTTATTGATAGCCCAACAGGGTTGGTTGAGCAATTCTTCCATATTAGTCTTTTGATCCCTCATCAATTCATAGAAAGACTTAGGCGAGAACTTGAAGAAGGAGTCCCACTGGGAAGAGAAGTAGCGTCCCTTGAGTACAGATTACTTAGCCAGCTTTCCCAATTCACTGGCGTACTACTAGCCCTTGTAATTGTTAGTCAGTTTTAGACTTTTCTCAGAATGAAAGAATGACTCAAGCAATTCAATTACTAAAAATGTGGCTAGGTTCGTTAGACCGCTCCCCTTTCTTTTATGGAGAGAATATGTCTAGAGATTCACTGGGATTGAGACAAGGGGAATCTTGTAACCAAAGCACTGACTGAATTCAACGGAATCAAACAAAAGAGGTGAAAACTTTTTGATAAGCACTGGCGATAGACAATGTGGTCAACCAATCGCTTAACTGCTTGACTTAGGAAAGAGAATACCGGAGTCAAAGGGAAGGATAGCACCAAAGCCAGGGGCGGAGGTGAATATAGATGCTCGACCAGCAGGAGAGGGAATAAAGGAATACAGGTTGAAAGCAGATCTCGACTACGGCCAACTCACTTTATTAGGATGGAACTATCGGTATCTCGGCTCGCAAAGGGAAAAGTGTTCGTCCAGTATGAAAATGAGGGATAGGATGAAAAGTGGATTCTAGTTAGAATGAGGTAGAAGCACTCGACCAAGGACGGCGGAACCAAACCACCAAAGAGGAAGAATGGCTCGATTTCATGCTTCTATCGCTCTAGGGCATTTTGGTTATTACACTCAAGACTTTTTTTGCTCCATTTTGGTTCCATACCATAGTAGCGGGCTCTTAACTCGGGTGTTTAACGTCTATATTACGAGGATGTTACAGGATAGTACTCTTATAATCTTCTTTATCTTATCTTTCTCTCCGGTCAAGCACAAGTCAAGTAAGTAAGGGAGCTCTACAGACCAGACAGTGTCAGTGTAATTGCTTCTAATAGCTGCTAGTTTAATTCCGCCTATTCCCACCTAGTGGGATTTCTGCTCTTCCTGAGAGCCAAGTTCCAGGCCCGTCAGCCATTATAAGTTTTTTTACAGGCAGTCTCAGTCCATTCGTAATCGCTTACTTCCGCCTGTCTGCGAGCGAGCTTGAATGATCAGGGTTGCCCATATGTAAGGTAAAGATTTGTTCTATTAAAATATAGTAAAGGAAGACATTGACTTAAAAGAAAAGATAGAAGAAGGCAAAAGATTGACTTACACTAGAGTTCCTATATGAAATAGAAAAGATAGAAAAAGGAGGCTCCTATATCTAAGGTAGAGTTACGCTAGGGTGAATAAATACAATTCCTAAACCAGTGCTTCTGGCTTCCTTTGCCCATCTGAGATCGAATGACAGTCATTTTTTTATACGATCAGATCTGCAGCGCTTAATGATTCAATCCCAGCTGATACGCATTCAATTGCTAACATCACACCGGTTATTCAACAGCAGATAGGCTTAGAGCTCCTACGCTACGAACACACCGGATATTGAAAAGAGCGCTGACGACTCTTCTTGCAGCGGAGTCGTTCACCAAGCTGACTGAATGCCCGTACCTTTGCTACTTGGATTGTCCTGCGAGTTCGATCCAAACAAAAGGAGAATGCCAGAAAGAATCCAATTACACTTCCTTTCGACTTCTAGAGCTCATTCTATTCCCTATCTAGGTCTAGGCCGGGCTAACTTGACTTGTCCCATCCACTGAGAAAAACCTTTCTTTCTTGGAGGCATGCCTGAGAGCAAAGAAACTCTTCCGAATTCAGCGCTTATCCTTTTCTTCTCTTTTACAACTAGTAGGCTATAAAGAGAGTGGTTCTGAGGGGATCTTACCAGACAGTATCGGTAGCAAAGTAAACACATAGAAGGTGACGTTTAGTATACAGGGACCGGCTAAGGTGCTGGGAAAGGAAGTGACTGTACCAGACAGAGTGACAGTAGGGGAATAAAAGGAAAACCAACCCCACCCATGAAGAAGAGGCACCAAACCCCTGAAAAGCAACGACTCAGTACATGCTATTACACATGCTATTGATGGCTACATTCAGAAATGACTGTTTATGAGCCAGCAAATAAGAAAAATGAGCCTGAAAAGAGGAAAGACTATATAAGATATTACTTCCTTTTCTTACTAAGGAGGAAACCCTCCATCAGTAAAAAGATGATGGAAAGCGAAGGACAGAGAGTTGTTGCTAACGGATGGGATGGTCTGTCTGGATTCACGGTTAGAGCTAACGGTGGGAGCGGGACTAGATGAGCTCTACCTAAGCCATAGGAATGGTTTTCGCTCTACAGATTGTAAAGGAGCACTAGTGGACACGGGTTCTGTCAATTACGTCCTTTCACACTTCTTGAATGAAATCGCAACGAAGCATGCCGAATCACAGGGTGTGTACGGTCGAACCAAGGAAAGACCCGTAGTGAGTCGATAGGCTCAGGATCTGACAGGGATGAGTTTCGAAACGAAGTCGCTGGGATAGAAGTCAAAGTCGGTACAGATGGGTTGGTTCAACCAATAGCCGAAAATCTTCTTACACACTTTCTCTTTTTCACTAATGAAAAGCTGTAATTAGTCATCCGTATGCTGTTGGCTGGCATAAAAAGATCGGAAGGAACTCGTTCGAAAGATAGCGAGAGGAAGTTATCAGCCTGCTATCCTTTCTTTTGAAGTTCTTTCTTTTCCTGCAAGCCTTTACCCAGTAAGGAACCTGCCTAAGAAAGTAAGATGCGGTCCGTCTTCTTTCTATGTATGAATAGCGGCGAACGAGATCCCTGTCATGATGGCATGATAGCTCTAGCTCCCATTATCAATGATTGGCTTTAATAACAGATAGAATTCATAGATCGCTCATGATGGAAGACATAGTCTAGTGCATAATTAATTGTCTGGTATAACCGCTTGAAAGCATATCGAAGTCCACAAACTCGTAATCGACAATCGTTCGAACTTTCTAAAAAAAGGTTTTCACACCAACGGTAGATCGAACTGTCTCCTAGATCGGTAAGCTAGCTATTAAGCTTTCTGCAAAGAATGGTTCTTTGCTTTCCGTCCTCCGGTCGCCTGATCTGATGTCAATTTCGAAAATCAGAAGTACAGCTCCAACCAAGAACCAGTAGTGTATTGCAATATCGAGTTCAGAGCCATGCATGATTGACAGACAGAGTGACATAGCAAGTAGAATGATTTAGATAAATGCGATAGCAAGCTACAAGAAGGGGGGAGAAAGTGGCGTATATAGACTCTGAGGGAGGAAGGAACTAGAGTCGACAGACGTGTAACGAAGTGGAGTTGTAAGGAGCGAACAAAGTGAGCTGTAGTCGCGTCACTGTTGGTATGAAGTGGCCACCTCTCCCTATGGTCGAGATCTTACCAAACCAGACTATGGGGATTGGATAGACACTGGCAAGGAAGACGGAATTTCCCATTTTAGCTGCCTAAAGGCTTATTGGTTGTTCTTAGGTTCTCTGTAAGTAGAGTGATTGCCAAAACCTAGGTTTTCGGAGTAAGAAGAGACGGTTGTTGCTTTTAGAGACTATCCTCTGCAGCTGTAGCTACGTGGAAGCCAGCTGCTTAAAGACAAAAGCCCCCTAACCATTCCGTGCGTGCCCTAAAGCAAGGGAATCTGCTCTGACCCACCACCCTGGTAGGAATTGCCAGATTTACAGTGAATGAATCCTATCAAAGGTTATTTCCTCGAACGATGGCTACGAACTACGCGAACTGAATTGAATTGACTTGGAACTGAATGTACTGAAACAACCAAGGACCTACTCCTTCCTGTTGGTGCGCAGACACTACATCCAGCAAAAAGAAGATATCCCCGGCTGCGCTTTCTTTGCAGTTAGGTTAGCTGGTCCGCTCTTTCCTGTTATGCCTCAGAAAGCCCAATGAGCTTCGGGTAGATCTTTCCGCAAGTGAAGCCCAGAACAGATTGACTTTCTACCTTTCTTTTCCTCATCAGATAGCGGTCTTCGCCCTTTTTGGAGTCAAATCCTCAGAAGAGATAGTCCCACACCACACCTTTCTTATAGATAAGTCTCCCGTCAACTTGAGCGAGACTGGGTGCAAAACTTGCTGGGCTGGGCCATCTCTTTCTCAAATTGAAGCAAGTATTTTAGTCAATAAAAAAGAATTCTATCCGGGACAGACAGTTGCCCTTCCTTCATCTGACATTCATAAAAGGACTTCAACACAAAGGAGCCGAGAACTATACGGCTTATGTGGAAGAGAACTAGCAGGAGATAGGCATGAAGTTAGCTTTAAAACGATTATTGGAAAGCTTGCAAACTCTTGTTGGAAGGGTGCTGACAAGCGTCTTCCATCTATCTCACTTACTTTGATCGGGCCCGGGTATCCATATGCGAGATCTATATATATAATTTAGGACTACGATGGCCAGTGTAACAACTTCAATCCCTTCCGAAGCATTCAGGTACGACAGACAGTAGCTTAGTTGTACGACTCTGTAACAAAGTTGCTTCGTTACCAAGCAGATAGGGGGACTGACCTTTGCTTTCGGGATAGCACTGAAATACTTTCTTTTTTATTTATGGTCTGGATGAAGGGACGTGGGATGCTTTCTATCAGTAAAAAAGATTCTTTGCGAATTAAGGACTACTTAGTCAGTATCACCAAACGATTTCACCCATGAAGCTAGCTAAACTAAACTCAGGTTTTCCTTTCTACAAGTCGGCCTGTCCGTCTGCCAGTGAGTGTATTTCCTTGAGCCCAGCTTCCTAAACTGCCCAATTGGAATTCTTAAGCCGCATTCACATTCAAGGGAATATCCTACTTGGTTAAAAGGGGAAAAATATCTTAGGTAGTGAAGCCATCTAGTGGGTTGGTTACCCTCTTTTTTGGAAAGCTTCAGAGAGTGGTAAAGCCAAGAAGAATCGGGTAGGAGCATTCGACTTCATCGGTCGGGTTCGCTTTCCATTCTGTCTGTGCTAGCTAGGCTAAGCTCAGTCTCAGTCTTGCTGCTTTAGTGGAGCCGGTGGCTTTACAAAGAGAGTCAGGGAAGTCTAGACTTGCTGCAAGTTGAGCCTAGTTCTTCTTTCGTTTACCAACTAGCAACCGTTCTTGCTAATGCTAATAAAATGCTTTTTATAATGGGATGCCCTTAGAAAATGATAATGAAAGAAATGCCATTCTAATACTTTAGGGCCTTTTAAAGACCAAACCCAAATAGGGCAAAATTGGACATTACCGGTTCAGCTGTGATCAAATCGCCTCTTTGCGCAAATCCTTTCAAGCCAGGATGCCCTCAATCGGCTTTTGGAGGAAGCCCGGGGAAGATGAATAGCTAATGGTTTAATCATCCTATGATCACATTCATATGGAGAATGGACTGCTATCACTCGTCTGCGAACGGATCCTCTCTTGTCTTAACATAATTACCAAATACATTCCTACAGCCATCGCTCGCTCTCATTCTCAGTAATTCAGGTAATCATTTATGACCTTTCCCAGGTTGAAGATATTCCCGTAGGACAGATTCAATCAAATAGACTTCTGGATTGAGTATCTCCAATCTCTTGAGCTAAAGAAGTTTCCTTGCAGTTAACTATCTTGTGCCCGAGGCTAGCAAGTGAACTCCCTGCCCCTCCGGTAGAACTTAAGGCCTTTAACTTGTAGCCATTAGTTCCCGTCAGATTTTGCCCCGGTTCATGGTCTTATTACCGCAGTTATAAAGAATGAAGCCCCTGGGGGAAGTTATATGCCTACGGCTTATGTAACTATAGCCTTATAAGCTACTAAGAATGAAGACACTGTAAGCTCATTTAGCTAAGAATTCATATGAACTTACAGCCTCATGTTAGCGTTCTTAGTTCTATTCAAAAGCATACGGAGAAAGAATGAAGATTTCCGAAGGGACTCGGCCTACGGAGATATTCCTATGCTGTGACTATTCACTCTTACTAAGGCTATCGAGATGGGTTTATAGGCATTAAAAGACGAGTTAAGAGGGGTCTTAGATTCGAGCTATGCCCTTAGGGTTTAAAACCGTTAGCAAGCCTACGATTCTTTTTCGACCTTAGCCGCTCCTTTTCTAAAGGAAGAGGCGCGAAGCGCAACTCCTTCTAAGTTGCCTTGTCTTTTCTTTCTTTCTGCTATCCCATCCCGAGTGCAGTTGATAGAAGAATGGAATATTTTATATACAAAAATTCCCTCTTTCAAGCTCATTTCTTAGCTAGAGACAAGGATACTTGTTGAGTGAGGATTGGCTCTTTCTTACTTTCATTACTAAGGTGGAAGTGGAGATGTCAGTCCTTTGTATTGGTTAGCCTCTTTGTCTTCTGACTTTGTGTCTTTGTTGTTTACTGATTGTCTGCTCACAGAATTGTCACATTCCTGGCATCTATCTTTCAGGTTCTGTGCTCATTCCATCCAAAAAGTCAGTCGAGCTCTCATTTCTTCCTTTGTCTTTCTTTATTTAGGTCCTTTAGACGGGGCTCCTTGGTTCTCTATTTGCGCATACCGTAAACTAAGTAGAATGCCCTGATTCTGAGATTCTTTCTTGTTCTTCTGTCTTTTCTTTCGTGGAGCACCCGGGGATGCGGTATTTTCATTGAGGCTTACTCTTTCTATTTCTCGGTCTTGTCTAGTCTAGTAATGCATATTTTGTTCAGGATTACCTGATTTCAGAATTGAATCATATCAGACGGGTCATTTGGTAACATGGTCATCCCCTAGGGGAAGGTAGCACTTCAGACTGTAAGTTCGAGACTAAAAGGCGACGGAAGTTGTGAAGTGTTAACTGATTGAGTTGGAGGGCGAAGGTAAGTAAGTAAAGTCTGGTGAGCATAAGATGTTAAGCCAATTCATGGCAACTAAGATGAGAAGGGTATGAAAGAAGGAAGGAAGAACAAAGAAAGACTACGAAGTGGAACTATTTGACAGATTCGGTAAAAACGGATGAGATGGCAGATGCGCTAATCGATTCATTACCCTAGTGGGCGAGAAGAGCTATAGCAACTCAGATATGTGATAGCCATTCATTTAGCAACGAAGCATTCGAACACCTGCAACTCACTGACAATAGTACCGGTCGTATAAGTAAGTATCTACCGCAGCCAGACTCTATTCTTACTTAGATCATCTTTTTCTGTGGAATGCCTCGATTGCGGATAATCGTGATACTCTTGAATCGATTTCCTTCTTTTGTTGTTAGAAGAAACTAAGATAGATCTTTCATAAGTAGAGTGTGTCAATGAAGCAGCTTAGCTTAATGCACCACTAGATTGGCTTTGGATTCACTGAGATCCTTTCTGTCGGTACTTCATAGAAAAGAAAAATCGTTGTATGTATGCCCGGGATCTTACTCATTACACCCAACTCTGCTTATTCGTTGCCTTCGTGATACACTTTGCAACTTTGTACCAGAAGCTGCCGATTTAGCGACTTCCGTTCCATAAGCAAAGCTGTAAGCGACTTCCGTACCTATCGACTATAAGCTATAAGCCAATTACATTTCCTTTAAAGGAAAAGGTAGCTCAAAGGTTTATCATAAAATGAGTAGATATACGATTTGTGCAAGAATTCAGACTCATCGATAGACTAAGGGAGGGGTGCGAAAGTATGCGACGTTGTAAGACTAAGGTAGCGGGCTAACGACACATTCCTCAAACTCAAAGATTTCTTCTATCTAAGATATTTCATAACCAGAGTGACGCAACAAAGCCGGACTTGACGTCACCTTCCTTTTCTTCTTTTATAGACTTATTTATTTGTTCCCAATCGTCTATCAACGTAGCTTCCATTCTCTTGCGCCTTCTCCTCTGTGTATTCCTTTTATCGGGTTTTTCCGTAGCAAGACCCCCCTTTCCTTGAGAATGAGTCTAAACCTATGGTCTAGCAATCCATCGATTAACTAGCTCGCCCACCCATCGTTATCACTCAACCTTCGTTAACACGTCATCATCCTGAGTCTATCTTTCTTCCTCTCTATCCTATCTGTGTTTGGTTTGGTGGTAAGCTGAACCCACTTCCAAAGGTTTGCAGGGGTGAGATTAAACCAGCTTTATTCCTGGGAGGCAAGCTGCGGATATGGAAAATATAGCGGTGGAGTATTTCAAAACTCTCTTCACGTCTGAAGCATATCCGGATCAGTCCGAGGTTCTAACATGGCAATACAATCCATTTCTTACTTCCCCTATGGGTCTCATCATACCATAGGGATCGGAATGCTGACTAGAGGCATAAGAATAAAATGAGGTTACAACCTCTGGTAAAGAATGAAGATGAGTCTCAAGGTACTACAGTTGCTGTAGTCGCGTCATTCTTTGCTGGGTCGTCAGACACTGGGTAGATAAGGTGGAAGTCGATAGAATATCCGATTGGATGAATGTGACATCCACTCCTATAAACCAAGTAATTCCCTAATGCTGCAAAGCGAAGTGATTACAGACCCATTGAATCTTGTAACCCCATTTGAAAGTGCCTCACTAAGCTCATAGCTAATAGGGTGAAAGTTGTTCTTGGTGAGTTTATTGATCCATCACAAACTGCCTTTCTTCCTTGCAGAAATCTAATGGACAACATTCTGCTATCTCAGGAGTTACTAAGTCTCATAGCATAGTCTGTCCCCCCGCCCTAGGTGTGCCATAAAAGTGGACTTGAATAAAGCCTATTATTCTAAGAATTGGAATCTCTTTTTGGATACTCTACCGACAGTCACTTAGTTGGCGAATTCGCCTATACTATATATATATATATAGAGTTCATTATAGCAATCAATGAATGAATTATAGCAAGAAAAGCTATTCCTATCTATTTCTATCTAGTAGCATTTGTACTTAGATTTCTTTGACTTTCTCGAGCAAGCTAAAGCTTCCCTTTGTTGTCGTACCCTACAGTAGCTCCCCTGATAAGGTGAAGTTCTCATTCTCGCATGCAAGTCGAAAGGAAAGTCTCAGTACAAAGCGGAACTAAATTGATATATAGAAGGCCGAATAGTGATGAATGAAGTGGAGTTTCCTCCTTTCCTTATCAGACCCATAAGTTGTTTTTCTTTTTGTAACTAATCGTGGAGAGGAACTTCAATTCACAAAAAGAGAATTCTGGTCCACCTATTCACAAAGTCCCCTATGCCTTATATTATTTTGATTAGTCTAAACCATATCCTTCCCTTTCTGCCTTAGGGAAAGCCCTTTACTCAGAAAATCGGAGAGAAGTTTGACCCAAATCGGAGCAAGGACCGCATTCGGCACCAATCTTTCGAATGAAATGAAAATCACCTAAAGCTAAAGCAGAGGATAGGCCGCCGACTAGAACCGCTCCGCGCCTCAGCTTAGAAATGCCTAAATAGGAAGATATGGGATTAGTTTGAAAATAGGATACCAGATATCGATTCAAAAGTCATTGATGGAGTGAGATGAATGTGCTGCTTCTTCAATAGCATCGATTACTGATGAAATCACAGCTTCTACGATCAGATTTGCAGCGGCAACTTCTGGTATCGAATAAGACTGAGTTTCGCTATACATCTTTGCTTATGGTTTCGATTCCGAAGAATCACTGTCTATATGCGGTGGTTCGTAAGGGCATACCTGTCAAGTGCTACAGGACTGAGGCAACTTAGAAGGAGTTGAGTCAGTGGGAAAGCATCTCTTATCCATTCGAGTTTAGACGAAAGAACTTAGTAGACAGTCAGATCAAGGATGGGTACAAAGACGAAAGACTAATCTTGAAGTCGTTCTGTAATTAGGAATGAAATCAGATAGGAATTACGTCAGTGTCTATCTCTTTGGTTCTAATCCCGCGAGTCTGGGCCGGCTAAGATTCTCTTCTTGGTTGGTCGAACTCATTGTCATTGGTGATTCCCTAAAGGGTACGGTCTTAGAAAGAAAGAGTTCAGAATCAAGAGTGAAAGAGTTGAGGATTGAGTCATTGCTTCTTTTCTAGCAATTCAATATTCTTTCTAGCTAGCTCGTACCTCTATAGATAATAGATAGGAATTAGAATCCGATCCCATGTAACAGATCTTCAGGTCTAAAGAATTGACATTTCAATGAAAGTTTGAAATAAGAATAAAAAGGCATTATCTACCGGTCCTAAACTGACTTGACCTTCCCGTGTGTGTAAGCCTCTGATGCGAGAGAGAGGCCTGGAGGGAGCCAATGGGCCCCTCTTTCAAGTTGCACCTCTTTTTGTGTGGGTATAATACCGTAATTTACTATAGAACAAGAAGAAAGATAGGAATTCTATCATCAAGCAATTAGATAATCTAGCTCGTACCTAAATCTTATAGGAATTTCCTTATAATATATATAATTCGTTTGCCTCAACTGATGAATGAAATGAATGAGGTGACAACCGATTGAGGCAACGAAGTTGTTTGTATAGTATGAGTATAGTAATAGGGTAGGGTATTGGCTATAGGTGAAGTCATTCAATCATCCATCTCTCTCTTCTGTTATGAGTTCGGTTTAACCAGTGGAGCTAAGCCACTTCCGTACCTGGTTCGATACCCATTGTCGCTAACGCACCCCCTATAAGCTAAGCATTTTACGAACCTGGCGACGTGACGTAAGTATACTACTAAACCGCCCCGTGGGTTTATCAACGTTGTCATTTTCATCCCTAACAACTCAGTGCTGCCTCCAAAATGACCTCTTTAAAGGAGCTAGATTATTCCCATTGCTCCAATTCCATTGCCTTGACTTGTCTCTGTAGCGAGGAGCTCTGTCTGTCAGCGGTAAGGGGGCAGCGACGGTAGGGGGAGGAAGCAAGAAAGCTAGTCTCTTTCCTTAGGACTCTGACATATACTATTTGCTATTAAGGAGTATCTATCTTATTAGCAATCTGAGCTAGTAGTTGTTATGGCTCGCTATCAAAGAAGGGAAGTCCCTAGTGGAGGAGTACATTATGGAAAGGATTTCCCGGGATCTTATCGTGGGTAAGACTTACCCGATCGATATTCGGACCTGATCCGCTAGTAAATCAGTCCTGAGTGGGTGTTAACGAAAAGGTTCTCTTATTAGTTGAGTTTAGTCGACAGGCTTATCACTTAATTCAATCTCTACTAAGAGATCTCTCTTCAAAATATCTTAAGAGATAGATATAAGAGTGAGTTCAAACTAGTAAAGAGGGTTCGTGCTCTAGTCCAAATTCCTGAGCTCCTCTATCTATCTGATTGATCCATATATTGTTATTGTGTTGACATAGATAGATAGTATCAGAGGCAACGAAGTTGGCTTTATTCATTCCTTTTTTTAGATGAGCTAGGCTTTTGAGAAGATATGTAAATCACTTAGTTAAAAAAGTTTTGAGTCCAGGTACTTTTCTACCTGAGAACTTCCCCTACTCACTCTGTATGACTGTGACTAGATATGCTTTCAATTCAGATAATGAAGCCATTGTCCAGTCTGCTTCCTTCCTCTCGCGGGGATGAGATGAGGTTTACGAAGCTTAGTCTACATACGAAGAGGTAGGTGAAGGAAGGAGCGAGTTGTAGAGCTGGAAGTCTCTATCAATTTGACTTAGTTCTCAATAAGGGCTTACTGAAAGCTCAACGCATGTAACTGTCATTCAATTCCTGCCCAATTCCCCAGGAATCGATGGTTGTGTCTGACCATTTGACAGCTCCACCCACGCATGGAAGGCCTTGCTGGCACTGAGTGCTAAGCACGATACGACTTTTCTGTTCAAGAATTGAGATCTTAGCCAATTGACTTTTGACTTTGAATTTGTCCTCATAGAGCAGTTCATTTCATGTCTTAAGATCAATCTTAATTCCCCTTTTTAGGGCTGATAAAAAAGAACCTAATAAATTAAGGATGTGATATCGTATCCCGAAATTGAGGAGATTCTGAAAAGCGGTCGATTGACGATAGAGAAAGGTTGACGTCCACTGATGAAAGGTACCCTGCCGATAGATCCTGCGACACATAGATCTCTCGTCCAATAAAGATTTTGAACCGATACACTATCTTTTAAACAATAGAGACCTCGCTTCTTTCGTTCCATCTATGATGTCTCCTTGAAGTCAGTATCGACGCTTGACGCTACGAATTGAATAGTCAGTCTTTTCTCCTATAAGCTAGAAATCTTAATCTCACTATGATGGAAGGTTTAATGATTATTACTACGGTAAATTCTTCTCTCATCTCGAGTGAATTATTTGCTGCACGAACTACTTCCTATTTCTGAGAGTCCTTTCTTCCTCTTTCCAGTTCGAACGAGTGTAGCATTCCAATTCTTCTAGGTCTTTGGTGCTAATCCCTAACCAGTTTTAGCACTCAACTGCGACCAAATCGGAAAGTAAGTACGGTTGAAAGTAAGGTGGGAAATGAAAAGAAGTGCTATTTGACTAAAACCTTTACGCATGAGAACCGAAGACCAACCTGCGGTTGCCTTTGCTTCAACTCTAGTTCATCCGAGGAACTGTCAATTCTTTAGTTTGGTGCCAGGATCAGCTACACATTCCTGCCAAACTATCTTTTGCAGCTTCTATTTCTTTCATATTTACTGTACAAATAGAGGCTCCGCACTCAATCTATGCCTTACATTACAGTCTACTGAACTCTCTTCTCTCTTGCTTGCCTGAAGAAGAAAGGAAGGAGCCAATGCCTTATTACTATAGTTGCGAATACTAGACTTTATTATCCCACCGAACTCAGGGATAAACCTGTGCACTTTTCCATCCAGACAGAAAGAAAAAAACGGACCAGATATAGGATTCTATAGTATATTGGGTTGGAACCGAACTTCGGAAATAGTGAATTCCCTCTTTCTATTCTGCTTCTAGGTAATTTCCTTCCCTAGAAACTAGGATCGTGAAGACCCATAGTATAGTCAGAAATGCAGTGATTGCGTAAACGTACTTTCACAACCTGGATCTCTAACCAAACCAAAAGTAGTCAGTCCTTTACCAGCTACTTCGTTATTTAACTGGCTTTGTTATACAACCCACTTGATACAGTCATCGTATTGACTCATATACATTAGGATTAGAACAACAACCTGGGAGTATAGCTACTTCCTATAGATAAGTTAAGAGATCGATCGGATCGTTCTTTGGGGAAAGCACCAGAGTCAGCCTTATTCTCTTCGTCGGGAGACATCCAGTTGAATCCTGCGCATAAGCAAGAGATTAGGCCAGGTAGCAAATGCCCTCAAATAGTTGATAGCCAAAATAAGAAAGAGCCAAAGCGCTTGAATTCGTATCCCGTTCATGCCCCAATTTCATTGCCTTCCCCAACTGAGACGAGTTACTTCAATTTGTTGGACGATCGCACTAGGCAACGGAATTGAGACCTAAGTTGTTTTATTAGAATTCTTATTACGGGCAGACCGACCCATGCTGACATCAAAGCAAAGACAATGCAATTGGGGCATCGTTCCAATCTACTATTTACTCTACGCCTTTTCTGTAGACCATATCGTCTGTCGACTCATCTCTTCCGACCCAAAGTCCTTCCGCACTTAGTCACTTCCGTCCAATCAATCATCTATCGATTCATCTCTAACGCCCAATCGTTTATCAACTCATCTCTTCTGACCCTCTCAGTTGTAGAGCTTAGAGAGTGGAAAAGCGCTAAGGTCTAATTTTGGTCCATTTCGGGGGGAACGATGGCTGCCATTCAACGATGCGTGTACTGAACTGCCGCCCTATTGGAGAGTGTAACCCTTTGTTTGTTCATGATGAGAATGTGGAATAGTAATAGAAGGGAAAGACTGGAGACTACTATCTTTAGCCGTAAGGAGCAATCTTGGGCATTACACCCTAAGATTCCTACTTCATAGATCGAAGCATCTTGTTTCGGAACGAAGATGAGTTGCTAGACTTTGGATTCTTTCTTCATAGCATGATTGTTTAGGTTAAGTTGTCAATATATTCCAATTACCCCCCGCCATCCCTCTTGTGGGTATAACTCCAGAATTCTCACAAATTCTTCCATTCCAGAGAGGAAAGCTGGTTACTTCCTGGCTAATTAAGTAAAGGCAGATAGAGACTCCTTCCCATTTATTTGCAGATCAAAAGCCCTTGCCTCCTTGTATTCCACAGGTTATATGTCTACGAATAGCAAAGACTTATGTCATCATAGTCGATCAAAAGAAGCGTCTTTCCAACTACGCGCTCACAAGAAGGGAGGAGTTCAAAGCCGGTTATGGAATAAGACTCTTTATTACAAATCCCATGAAATCAATCAGTCTAGCGACTTCCTTTCCTTACTAAGCTTTCAGTCAAGTAGTGTACACCGCCAACAAAGACAAGCAATACAGGGTCTTCAAGGAAGAGGTTATAGGTCCCTAGCTTCTGAAGTGGAAGTGAGATAGAGCCCGGCCCGGTGGTATCGTATATAAGAGGCTGCTTTTAGGAGTGATCAATCTTACAAACTAGAAATTGCATAAGAGAAGGTGAAATCGCTTATCTAGAAATATCTTAGATAGAATCAATCTTTGTCCCTTGGTTCGAATCCTGGATCAACGCCCTTTTTCGCTTAACCCATCCTGGAGAGGGAGCTTGCCATCGCACCTCGGCTTGCTTCTTGTCCGGTGTGGGGACTCTGTCTCTATCGATGTGGGAATGAACAAAGGGTAATGAAATGACTTAGAACTAGTGGACTACTTGCTTTTTTTGTTAGCAATCAGGCAATCACTACTCGAATCACTAATCTCCCTTTCAAAAAACTGGTCTTTGACCGTCGGGAATTTGATGTTGGCACAGATGCCTATCCTGTTGTTAATAATACATGAGATCCGGAGAAAACTCCAACTCTGATACGCATTCCATTCCCTTCATTCGGGGTGGGACTTCTTATCAATCGATACCTTTCCAATAGGCTGAGCCTTCTACTCTATACGTAGGATAGCAACTATAACTATAGCCACTGCTTGCCCTGCGCTCCTAAACTCCATCAGTGAAGAGGCTTTTGCCCCCGAACCTCATCGCTCAAGTTGCTCCGATCCGAACCCAACCCTTAGGAGTATTGAGTGGGTGAAGGCTCTTTTTTCGAAGCTATCAAGTGATAACCAATCTCATGAGTGTCTACGCTCCTGCCCATTGAGGTTCAGCCTGAAGGAAGGCTCACTATGGTCGATTGAAAGATGCTTTGAGACCATTCCGTATAGTAACTGAGCGAAGTAAGATGGGAAACTCAGCTCTGGCATAGACGTAAGGCTAGATACTAGCTTTTTTTCTTTTCATACCGCGATCCCCTCCCTTCATTCTCGTTACCCTTGCGCTGTTGTCCATTCTGAGCTTTAGTCAACCCTGGTTTTCTGCGATTATTCCTTCTAGGGACAAGCATCCAAGCCCCAAAATCTGCAGGTTGCGATACTGTTTCCTTATTCGATACAACAGGAGTCAACTCCGTCGCCTAGACTTCTCCACCGCCGGCTGCACTCCAATTTCCATAGGGACAATCTCATTCCCTGTACTGACCACTGCCGGAGTCTCCATCGGAGCCACTTCCTGCTTCTTAGCATAAACACAAGAACTGTCTTTGTGACCCGACCTTCCGCAAGCAAAACAAATTCATTGCAATCCTTCATAGGCGATCTCTTGCCAGAAGCCATCCCACCAGACTTTCGGAATGAACGGTTTACTCAGATCGACTTCAACACAGACTCTGGCAAAATGTCCACGGGAGGCCATCTGGGTACTAATATCAATTTTCACCGGTCTGCCAAGTAGCCACTTCCAATAGAGATTCTTCGTCAAAATAGTCAAGAGGGAGCCCGGGAAACCGAATCCAAACCAAAGTCTTGGCAAAAAATAGTATCATGAACAGGGCGAAAGAATGGAACCCAAGGTCGAACGGTAAGGTAGAAACCGAAAATCATCCAGGGGCCCTCTTCCATAACATGCTTATAATCCTGAAATAATTGAAACCTAGCCGCATAATAACCTTCCGGTAACGGGATCAGTTCATATTCACCATGGGGGTTCCACAATCTTGTAGTTCGATCATACATGGTACGCCATCCTACTGTGCAACCCAACAGCTTGATAATCAAGCAGTCCTTCCATTGCAGTTGAAGCCTTTCCTTCCGCTTGTCCGGAAATTCCACTGCCGGCCAACCTTCCTTGGTAAACTTCTTGATAGGTTCGGCATCCCCAAACCGTGCTTTCCAGTCTTGCATCCTCTTCGCCTTAACGCCCTTCCTTTTTCTCTTCTGAGGGATTGCTATGAAAGATCCGTCCTTCTTTAGAGTCCTGTGTTCTAAGGCGCGTTGTCACCTAGCGGAGACAGAGAGCAGAGACAATTAAGGAGAGGTTTTCCTTTCTCATTGATCTCTGTTCTTCCTCGTTTGGAATGGGCAACGAATGCAAATAAAGAGAGCAGTTCTCTCGGTATCGGTAGAATGCTAGTTCTAATAACTTACTAGAACAATAAGGTCAAAGAAGTTTAGCTCGATCGTAGACAGAGGATGTGAACTTCATCGACCATGGGTTTGCACTAGGAGTGGACTTTCATTGGCATCAGTCCGGGGAGTCAGAAGAAGAGAGAATGGCTTCTAAAATGAGCTATATGCATCGATTGGATCTCAGGTTAAGCAATCGGCTTGATATTGCTTCATACAAGCCAGAATTAGAGCACTTTCTGGATCCTGAGAAGGGAGGCGCGACAGCCGCAAGGCACTTTTGTTTTGATTGTTTCGGGAAATGGGCTTGGATTTGGATTGGTTTGCTTCTACCGCCGAGGAAATGTTCAGGAAATTCTCTTTCTATAAAAGAGCAACTGGCTTAACCGGCTGAGCACGAGGTCCCTGTCTCCATCAGCGGCTAGGATCAAGTCTTTGACTCTTCTTGCTCCAACTTCTCTTGCCAAACGAAGGCTAGTGATGAGGGCTTCGTACTCAGCCTCATCCGAGGAAGGCAAGCATCGAGGTTGTATAGAAAAAGCATTCCGAAATGACAAGCCCTTAGAGATGTAGGTTGAAGGGAGTGACCCGGAATAGGCTTCATCAGATCAGTAAATGACTTAGTTTCCTTAGGATATTTTGGGTATGAAAACCCTATGCGGTGAGAATAAAGACTTTGCTTAGGAGAGTTCTCCCTACAGCATCCTGTTAGGAAGCATAGATCCACTCGGGTCAATATACGAGTTTTGTTAGGTGAACAGAAGGAGTTGCTTACCTGCTACTCTCCCAGCGATCCGATAGGGAGGCTCAGTCCACTTGTCCATTCAAGACAAGCGATTCATTTCATTGAACCTGGCCTGGCGGTTCCCTTAGTCAAGTTTGAACCAATGGAATCCATTGAACTTTCGACGAAGACTTAGGCAACAAGGTTTGTAAGTTTTTTGAACTAATCTAATTAAGAAGAATTCTCTCCTTTCCCAGAAGTTCGAGGGCCTATTTTGGTAAGGAGTGAGGCAAGGAAGTTGGAGTACCAACACATCCTAAAATGAGATCTGGTTATCGGCTACACTTTTGCCTATTGCTATAACGAATTATAGAGAGGACATCATGAACGGACTCTGTGATCCTAATGTTTCTGAGTGCTAGGGATTCATGATATTCTAAGGACTGGCTTTGCTTTCCAGTCAAAGAGACTAAGGCTATGTTCTCATTTCAGCGAGGTCAAGACAATTGCTTTTTTAAGGATTAAGTCTTTTAATCAATCCGTTTTTCTTAGGCCATCCTCTTCGCTTTGCTCTCGCCTCCTAAGTCTATCAACTTAGATATTCTATAACCAGAGTTTATCAACATTCTATCGCGCCTTAGACTTGAAATTAAGGGTCCGAATAGGAGACTCGCTGGCATCAAGATCACAAGGTAGGTCCACCCCTATAGAATGGATATCCGATCAAGTCCGCTCTACTGACATTCCTCTCCTTAGAGTCAAAGAAGGTACGTAATTACTTTCTACTAATTCTTGAATAAAGGCATATGTGAGCTAGAGATTGACCGTTCACCAGCAGGGGGTGAAAGCCTCCTCAGACACGCCGCAGACTAGCCCACCGGCCAACACAAGTCAAGACCAACCGAAGATGTCCTACAGTGCGATGGTGACTGGTACGAGTACTGCAGGAATTCCCACGTCCGGCTTTGGCTTTGCAAGCGATGACCATGGATTGGATCTATCATTGTGAACCTTTGGGGAATGCGAGCGGGATAGACATTCTTGTGTAATAGGGTTCGTCAACTATGGGGGGACTTAAAAGCTTTCATATCGAACAGAGCACCCCTAACTTCTTCCAACGTGATAGGGCGATTAAGGTCGGCAACAACCTCTCCTTCTAGATGAGGGACTCGACCCCTGGTTGTGGTAATGACAGAGTCGTCCGCCCCAAATAATTGCTGATAGTACTGGAGAGCAGAGAGTTTCAATTGCTCTTCATCCGTACACCAATTCCCCGTATCATCCTTTAAAGCAGTGATTTTATTCCTCCGTCTTCGATTGAAGGTAGTAAGATGGAAGAATGACGTATTCCTCTCCCCATAAGCTGTCACTGTAAGCGACTCCGTACCTCCCTTTTACAACAGTACTAATTCCCATCATCAAGGCAAGGTAGGAAGAAAAAGGCAGAAAGACACTCATTTCCCGTACTTCACTAGCTTATTGAGTTCTTTCATGTTCCATCTTGTCTTCTTCGAATTACTCAAAAATCTAGATTTTACTAACAAAATATCTCTTTTCAATATCTTATATAGAATCCATTTGTTGAAAGAAGCGGAGTGGAGTAGTAGGTCAACTCATCTGGCTCATGATTAGAAGATCGCAGGTTCGAATCCTGTCTCCGCCTAAGAGAGTGCTAAGGATAGAATGGAAGCGGGTGATAACCAAAAGAATGGAGGTTGCTCGTTGATTGAGTAGTTATAGGAGCAAGTATTTCGGGATGAAGGTAGGCTTACCAGACTAAGGGTGCAAGGTACGAGCAGGACCGAAGGATTGGGATAGGCGAACGTACGCTAGGACAGATGGATATGGGTCGATAGGATCTCGGACCATAGCGAAGAGGGTTGAGTGATAAGCTAACGAAGGCGATAGGGATTATTTGGAAATTGGAGCATGTACGCTCCGATCCAACTGGCCAATAGGGGTTTCGAGAGCAGCCTAAAGGCGAAAGGGGTTTGGAAGAAGGGCTACGGCCTCATTCCAATCCATCCTATTTTTGACTTCTTAGCTGGGAAAGTTTAGATCCTAGGATTTGGGGCTGCACGAATAAGACCATTTACAGAGATCTTGTCTTACCTTTTTCAAGTAGAGGCCTTTTGTTCACCACCTGTCACTACGTATTATTATTATAAGCCCAAGTCCTTTCTTTATACTGATTGATAGATAGCAAAGTAAGGCAACGAAGTTGGAAGCGGGGTCGGTCCCACCAAGAAAAGAAGGAAGGCTCAAGGTATGACTCGATCTTAGAAAGAGGGATTCCAAGAACCACAGGGGCAAGTCAAAGAGACGGTCCCAGTCTCGGTCTAGCTCTGACAAGAGCCATGTTGAGTGCTACTATTGTCACAAGAAAGGGCACTATAAGAATGAGAGTCCGGTGCTTGAGAAAAAGGGCAAGAGAAAGGAGGAAGCTACGGATTCAGCCAATGTTGTCATTGATCTACCGTCTGATGTTTCAGATGAGGTTTCAGGTGATCTTATCACAGTCTTCCAAATTCAGCTGGTCTTTCCGTGGATAAGTGGGTTTTGGATACGGCTGCTACGTATCATATGACTCCCAATAGGGATTGGTTTACCACTTATGAGCCTTGTGGTGGATCTGTTATGATGGGTAACAAAACGGTCAGCAAGACTGATAGTATTGGTACAGTTCGAATCAAATTTCATGATGGAGTTGTGAGGACTTTGACAGATGTTAGGCATGTTCCTACCTTGTCAACTTGCTTGATTTCTTTGCTCGCATTGGATGACGCAGGTTATGAGTTTGTTGTTGGTGGTGGACGTATCAAGGTGAAAAAAAGGGCTATATGGTTGTGATGCAAGCAAGCCTGATGGACTTTATACGCTTCATGGGAGTACTATTACAGGTTCCGCAGATGTGGCAGCTTCAGCAGTTTCTGATGATGATAATACCAAGTTGTGGCACATGCGACTTGGGCATATGAGTGAGAAGGGGATTTGAACTCGTAATAGAATGGTAATCTAAATATGCTCCTTCTGTAATCCTATAGCTATAGATAGTAGAACGCTGGCTTAGAAGTATACTGGATTGTGAAATTCTGGTTTAGAATAACCCCTCTGTAATGATACCACATGATAGTTCATTGTATTGTCACATCAGGGAAATAGGAACATAGACAGGTAAGGGCATAGACAGGAAGGGTTACGAATAGGGTAAATAGTGACTTGAATCAAAGAAAAAAGAAAGAATAAGGGGGCGACAGAATGGAAGCCCGATGATAGTTCATACATGATGGTGGGCAAACTACAGTTTTGTCTATACAAAAATTGCCATAGAATAAGTTTCTTACATAGCCTAGCCAATAGGTCTAATCATTCCAGCATCATTCAAGTCAAGAGGGATCGGAATCCTTACTAGAGGGATCAGAAGGAAAATACCTCTTTATGATTGGCTAATATCACAACAATCTATGTTATTAGCATTCATATCAGAGTAAGAGCTAGTCGCTTAGTCACCCCCCACGAACATAGCAAGCTTATCCACCACTAGCTGCACCGGTTACATTTTCTCCAGTCAAACTAGAGGCAGCACTTGTTATAGCAAAAGACAAAGATGGAGTTGTGCTTTACAGGTTTTCCAAAAAGCTCGGTTGAACGAGCAGCAGCACCCGGCCATTTGATGTTAAGCCCCTACCGTGGGGATAGTCAATTGGAGAACTTTCCATATTTGCTAAAAGCGAAAGGCCTCGCCTATATCTGCGGGAGCTACGCATGCATCCTCACTAATCCTCCTTAGCTGCGGGCAGAAGGCGTTCCACTCTAAACCTTGGCAGAAAGGGGGTCTTTGTCTCGCCATGAATGGATCTTCCGTCTGGAGCACCTTCGCACGACCAATCGCCGAACCAGCAATAGTAAATAAGCTGACTCCTTTGAATCATCCGGCTCCTAAGAACTACTTAGGGAGGAGGCGCCACTCCTATATGAATAAGGTGGAACCACCCCGGCCTCCGGAGGGACCTTGTGAATGAAAATCTTAGAAAGATATAAAGTACGTATACGATAGCAGTTGCCTTTCTTTTCCGTACCGGCAGGTTATTACAACCCCTTTTCGCTAAAGGAAAGCGACCCGTTGCAGAAAAAAAGCTTCTCGGACTTTATTCTTCCTTCCACAGCGAAAAAGCCCAGAGGTTTCAATGAATGACTCAAGCCGAGAGACCAGCCATTACTATCTTGTGTCCGGGAACAGTCCTTACATAAGGTATTTTTAGACAATTTTACTAAAGACTTCCCTTCCTTCTTCTGGAAATTATTACAGGTCTCAATTGCTTCAACAATTGGATTATTGGA
>JAYMTT010000091.1:0-21680 GCA_036898025.1 Hypseocharis bilobata
TCTTCTTTCTATTCCAAATGACAATGTATAGCTAAATCTATAGGGATTGACCACGGAGATTGATGACTTCGGTGAAAAGGCTAGGCTTGTTCTCACACCGAGAATGATCGATAGGTTGAGGTGACGAAGGTACGACCGAAGGGACAGTCTAAATTTGTCTAAAAAAAAGGTCTATGGTTAAAGTTCCGAGCAGAACTCCTAGTCCATAGTCGAAGCCCAACATGACTCTTTGACAGTTCAGTTCAGTCCAATATTCCTCCTCTTTAGAGTTGGAGACGAGTGGCTTCCACACTCCTCCCCTTTTAGGTCTATCGCTTTGCCTGAACCAAATTCAAGGAATGGTTGTCGTCCAGACCCACTATTTCTTTCCAATACTTCTTTTTCTTTTGTTGGCAGTGCGGAGCCCGCTCATTGGGATTCTCGCCTTCTTTAAGATTCAACGTTTTTGCAGAGGAGTCACTTTCTTGTAATCAATTACGTCAGCTCGACTTGCTAAAGCATATGTGGAAATCAACCTTGATCCGTCTAGTTCCTCAGAACGTTGCATCGGGCAGGAACCTCAGGCTGGAATCCTCCAACTCTGAACACGCACTTCCTTTCCTCATGCATTCGTATCCACCAAACGCATTCCTCTTTCGTATAATTTATATCGTCTATTTCAATATCCCCTATATTCGTCTTATCCATTCACCTTATTTCTAATATGGCTGGCCATACCCCTCAAGAGCCTGTCCCGCGAGTCTAAGGTCAATAGGTATTTTCACTTCCGATCCAATTAGAAGAACAAAGTAGCTCGACTGGTAAGGAAAGGTACCCGAAGGAGTGTACTCGGACTCCCTTATTTTATTGTTTTATTGAAAACTACCTCCTGAACTCTTTCGCTTGAGAGATAGACCATCCTCTCCTCAAACTTGGGGGCGCGAGAAAGATAAAAAGAATCGCTAGGGACTCTATGTTTTTGAGCTCCAACGATTTCTAGGAAGCTAGACACTTCGCCCTGGAATTTCAACAACATCAAGCGCATGCACTGACCTGTCGTCGCCTTAAACACCTATTCTATCGCAACTATCAATCACCTTTTCTGGGGGCAGGTTCTGACCACACGATGTACCACGAAGACATCACCTAGAGACTTATTCGTCTCCTTTTATAGGTATAGGGGCATTCACGAAAAAGCATTCCTTATGTTCATTCTATATGTAAACAAATGCAATCCAAAACCACTCACCCCTAGGACAATTAGCATGGATTGCCAATTCTTATTAATCATAGCAGTCATCACTAGCTTCGGCCCTTTCCCTTTCTCGGATTTCCTAAGATCAAGATCTCGCCTTTCTTTTCGCTAAGACATCTATCTAATCCCATGCCTAGAAGAGGGATCTCCTCCAATCCAACTTCGTTGCCTACGAGCGAAACAGATCATTCTGAACCCCAGAAAGCCTGCTCAACTCTTATGCAATCCGAAGATTTGCCTATGATGAGGTCGAGGAATCAACAACCACAATTACACTGAGTACTACGACAACAGAGAAAGCTGCGATACGAACTTATGCCGAATCCTATGAGGTTCAGATCGGGTCCCTTAATTGGGGAATATGGTAATTAATATCAACCCCGTCTTAGCCATAAGTAGATTCAAATTTGCTACTCTACGTCTACGCCTCTTCCTTCACCTATTCTTCTTCACGTGAGAATGCCCCATCTCTTAGTCAATCCGCGACGTACCTTGCGTCGTCCCCAGCCAAGCTCTGAGTAGGCTGTGGAATTGATTTAATTAACAGCGAGCAAAAAGAGAAATTGAAACATTAGTAGCTTAGTCAATTCGATCGGCAATAGGATAAATAATAATGGTATCGTTCCGTTCGTCCCTCTTCATTTCACTCGACCGTTCATAGACCCAATCTTTGAAATAGATTAGTACTATCAGCTAAACCTACCTTCACTCCCTCATTCATGATCTGGAAATGACCACTATCCTATGTAACGTCATACACCCCTAATTCTAGTAACACTCTTACAGTGAGTTGGATTATCCCTGAGGTTTAGAATAGACACATTAGATGCATTGCATACCTTACTCTACGGACTCCTTCTAGAAAGCAAAGCATTAGTTTAACTGCCAGAATAAATAGGTCCAAAGTCTCAATCCCTATGTATTAATGCAAAGAAAACCAATCAGAGGCAACGAAGTTGGATATAGCTTGTCGCTAGACAGCAAGAAATAAAGATAGGGCACAGATACTTCTCCGCTTCTAGCCTTTGTCGTTACTTTTAACGTACCTTTCTCCGGTGATCGCCTCAATTTCATTGCATGTTTTTTTAGAACCTTTGCTATCGTACCAAACACCTTTATCAAGTCTTTGCTGAGAACCTCACCTTTCTACTAGTCCAATTCCTATTCCATGACCGTACTAAGCCAATCTCCATCTACTACAGCAGAAGTTGCGGGTTCCTCTGTTTGTTGAGACCCCTTCTTCATTCATGACGAGGCCTCGCTCCTGCTTTTAGAATGTGGATAAGACAGAGTAAGCGGAGCCAGGTTAGGCTTTTTGGGTTTCACTCTGCAATCCTTCTCAAGAAGTAGTTCAGGAAGGGGAGTACTGAGCAGCTTGAGACACTTCAGTAGCATAGCGAAGATCCGCAATATAGAGGGTGTTCTCATAGTGTCTTAATTGACTTAGGAATAATAGAAAGAAAGGAAAGGAAAGAAAGTAGAACATACTATCAGTTCAGGCCACTATTTGTGGTTCGAATCCTTTGACTCCCGGATCAGCTACTTACTGGTCTTAGCATTTCCCTTTCATCCTCAAGAAATGGTTGGTTACACAAATCTCCTATCCTTTATGTCACGACATTCGTCTACTGAGTTGGAAGCAAAAACACGTAAATAGAGTGAATTAGACATTTGTATCCCACAAATAGTTTTGACTTGACTGGAATCCTGGCTCTTGGCTGGACGGATAAAGAAAGTGGCTCAGGTGTTAACGATGTAAGCCTGGTCGAACCAAATAAGGATGCATTGGCCGAAAGAGTCGAAAGCCTAGAGGGCTATGGCAGTTAGTACCTTGCAACGAAGTAAGAAGTCAGATTTGTAGGCTGTAAGGGGGAGGGTAGTTTACGCCTCTTTCTTTCCCGCATCTAGTGAAAGCCCTTTTTTATTTGATGCTTCGCTTAGGTCAACAATTCGAAATTAGAAAGCGAAACCCATTTGACTTGACATATGAGCCAACAAGAGTATCCGCATTATATCAAAGAAGAAGTACGCACTCGCAAGAAAATCTCTCGTCTTAATAAGGCGATACAATGCATTTTTCCTAGCGTCGGGCATAGAATTGACCTCTCGTACCTTTCCTTTGTTGTTAATCGGGGATAAATCGTAATCTTCTTTGCCACCCACACTGGCTTACTAGTAAGCCTCAGAGTTTCCAAACGGGAACCAAATCTACAGGGGCCTGTATTTATTTAGAAACTTGAGCTAACCCTTAATGAAAAAACCTGGGGCACACATTTGTACTATCTAGCGAGCATCAGTCATTTCCATGTGATGCCCTCAACGAATATAGGAACTAACTAAGATCCAATACCTCAATCAAAGCAAAGGGAAAAAACACGAGAGCGCTATAATAACTATTTCGGGCTCGCGTCCTTCCAGTCGTATCCGGTCCGTGAAACAAGGTCTCAGAATTCTCCTTACTTCAGATAAATCAACAATGCTTAGACATCTTATCCTTTCTGCTCAGCCGTAGAGGAATGTGTGCGACCCATTCATATCTATTACTCATGTCGAATCGGTCTGGACGACATTTCTTTCATCCTAGACGTTTAGTAAAATGTCTCCCTTTATCGTAGTTAGTCCCTATACGAACCGAAAATAGAGTAAGAACCTAAATCTAAAAAAAGAAAAGCCCTAATTCCGGGAATCAAAGCCACTTGTCTTGTTATATGCCCAAATTCCTTTTCAATTAGAGATGGAAATCTAACATCTCACATCAATTTCTATTCGCATGTGAAGGGAGGCTACGGGCTCGAGAAGATGGATTCGGAGTGAGCTTTCGCATTAGATCTTCCTAGCATTGTAATGTAACTCCCGCATGGGGTAGAGTAATAGAATTGAGAAAGAGACCGATCCGGAGGAATTCACCGCTAGCAAAGAAGCAATACTTCTGGTCTAGCTACCTGGAATCCTGCAAAGCTCCTAGGAGCTATCACCTTTCCTAAGGAAGCCTTACTCTCTGGTATGTTTTGTGTGTGGACAAGCATTGGGATATGACTCCTCTTTGCCCTTATTCGCGCTATCACATCATACATTGGTGTGCTGAATAGGCCTACCCTGGTCAAGTGTTTAGGATAAAGTATGCGGTGCTCGGTGACGAAACTCGGAATCGATAAAGCGAAAGAGGGTGAATCAACGGTCAATCGGCCGCAGATAATGAACTCCTTATACGGGATGAGAACCTTATGGAATTGGATGAGAACCAACCTTTACTAACGACTACTCAATTAATGAAATATTCCTTGGCGCTAGTCGTCATATCATAGAAGTTTTCTTTCTACGTTCTCGAAATTAGCGTATGTGATCAAAAGAGTAGATCTACAAGTATGACTCTTGGTGCAATCAAATGGATTGTTCTTCGATGTGTCGAAAAGACTTTGGTACGGTAATGACTTACTTAGTAGAAAGAGACGTTGGGTTGGGATGACGGTGGAATACTTTTACGCCATAAAGTATGTAGGTTAATTCTGAGTTCCTCTATATAAATGATTTGACCACAAATAACAGAAAGAAGACTAAACCTTACCTGAAGGGTAGGTAGAAAGCAATCTCTGATCATGAATCTCTAAGAAGAAATTCGTATATGACAGACGGCTTTCGCATATGACACAGGGAAAGGATATTAGGGAACAAGATAGGTAATCCCAAGTCATAGAACTAAGAAAGGAGTCTCGGTATAAGAATGGGGAAAACAGCTTTACAATTTGGTCAGAAGCTTTAGCTAAATCCATCATGTACAACAACCCATTTGCGCCTATGTAGGTTACCTACCTACGAATTCTATATTTGAGCCTAGTCAGTCTAAAGACTCCCTGGGCACAAGTGTTAGGCCCTAATCCTACAACGAACATCGTAAACCGGAGAAGCAATAATTACGAAAAGATGAATAAATCGCCGCGACTGACACCTTAATAAGTGGACTCTATTGGAAACCTTTCACAGCCCTAGTGGAAGACTCAAGCCAAGCAAGTAGGTCATTGAATAAGGTACGATCCCCGCAATGGGCCTCATCTCTTATCTATTTTAGGCTATTACATACCATACCAAGCTAAAGGCTGGAGAGAACAAAAACTCTTCCACCCATAACAATAACGATAGATTTGCCCTTGGGACCTATTTCAGGGGCCTGATCCGGCTATGATCAGTAGACTCCTTTTCCGTACTCTCTTTTTACATGGGCGTAGGATTACCCGACTGAAGGACAGACTCAGTAAGAAGGGTCCACTTATTAGTACAAGCATTAGTCGGAAGAATGAAAGAAGAGGGAACCCGAGCCAGGGAGCTGTGACTCTTCCTAACTTCCTGTGCGCGATTTTGATTTCAAAAAGAAAGAATTTCATTGCCTCCCGGCGCTCAAGCTCTACTTATACTTATTTCGGAACTGTAACTGGCCCATCAGCATTATCTTTCACCTTAAATACCCACAACCAACCAACAAGATTTTGAGTAGGATGAAAGGCAATGAAATTGGGGACATTGCCCTTGACTTAATGACTTTAGAGTCCACAGTGCCTTTGTTCACTAGCTAGAGAGGCAGACTATATGGCAGCAGCAGAGGTCAGAAATGTTGCGACTCTCCTCTTGAATTCCCTATCGAACCATAAGAATCTTACGAGGACTAAGCTCAGAGAAGGTAAGCTCTGAAAATGGTATATCATGATTCGAGATCAGGGCGACCCTCTTGTGCCTCCATTACAAGCTGGTAACACTAAGCTAAGAGAGTTGCCTATAGACGCCGGGTCTTATTACAATGACCGCCTTTTTCCAATACCCTCGTGCAGACCGGAGTTTATCATTCGGAATCACCACTGACGGAATAGAGGGGTCAATTTCATCTCCTTCTTCCTCATCTTAAACCTCTGACATATCCTCATCACCAGCATTAGACTGTTCCGTGTAACCTGCCACTTTGTCTCTGAACGACACACGTGTGGGGGTTGAGGACTTGACTCCATCTCCTCCATTCTCAAAGCTTTTAGTAACTACTGCCATATCAGAACTTGGTCCCTTCTCAGCCGACTCTAACAGTGAATCTGGGACAACCGAAGCCATTAAGATGTCAGCCGATTCACTGCCACTGACCGAACTTGTGTGATCACCTTGAAAACTGCTCTCCGTCTCTGTCTCATCAACGTGGAGGAGAGCGGCTTCTTTTTTCTTGATCTTATTGCCTTCCAGGTGGTCCTCTTCTTCCAGCGTGAGGCCGCCGGCGCTTTGTTTTGCGGCTGTATCAGCGGGAACCATAGCTAGGGTTTTCTGTAGAGATCCATTTGACAGGGGCTGTCTTTGCTTTTGCTCGAGCTCGATAATGGCTCCCTTCTTCTTCTATGTAATTCCGATTGAGTATACTTTGATCTTGATGAAAGGCTTTCAGTGCTAATCTCAATCTCATAGCCTAGGGAGAATAAGGAGAATAAGAAAGAAATGAGCCCCGGAACTTCATTTCCAACTTCGTCGCTTTATAGCCACATTATCTTCTATAGATACTTAGGCGATGAGAACTATCTCTTGGAAAAGCAAGGAAACCCACTGTCATACTCTGTAACAAGTACTTTCTAGAAGGTAGAATCCTTCCTTGCCTTGAGGCTTATTAGTTAGTTATCCAGGAAGACTTCAACTATACCTAATCCGAATACCTATTTCAAAATGCGTATACGAAAGATGCTGTTAGTAGATCCTACCTTCCATGAGTTTATGCTAAGAAAGGAATTTGATACGGGCATAATGGGAACCCCTTCTTGCTGTCAGCATTGGTTAATTCAAACCCTTAGCCTTTACTGCAGTTCTTTATTATGGAAAGATTTGCGACAAATAGGAGAGGAATATTCCTAAAGATTACTTAAGATAGGTAGTTTTCGAAAGCGTGAATCCAAAGAAAGCCAATTGACAAAATCACTGAGGTCTCTCCTGATCTTTCTCTTGAAAAAAGGAGATGGCATGTCCTTGATCTTTCACATAAGGGCCGATAACTGCTTTACGTACTCACGAACTCTGCCTATCTGATGTAGCTGCATCAAGGCCTACTTATTGCTTGAAAGTCATCCTCGCTCTTCCTCACAACAGGGGGCTCGGGGAGGAACTGGTTCTTGAGCTTTAGATCCTTCCTTATAAGAGTCGATGGTACACCGCCCATTCTGACTATCTTTCTATTGAGTACGCCACCAAAACTTGGCATCCCTGATGGGTACATATGGTAGCTGTCGAGACTTTCTCCTCTCCTACAAGGCCCTTATACTATAAAGTAAGCTATTGAATTTGAAGCAAGTCAAGTGACCTTTTGGGCTAAACGCGCCTTAGCAGTTATTAGTGCCTAGTGCCAAAACGAAGGTCACATGTTGAATAAGCAAATTGTCTGTTTACAGTTACAGCAAAGAGGAAATCAGAGCAGTCGTGTGCCTTCGGCCTTTGCTCCCTCTTCTTAGCTACGCCCCTTTTACCGGTAAGGAGAAAGAAGGGAACGATAGGACCAACTCTTGAAAGACTTCTTTCTCTTAAAGTCAAGTCCGGGATCAAAGGTCGCCATAGAAAAGAAGAAAAACTAAGAAAGGGTCCGAAGGAGGTAGGGACTAGACTGAAGACGGAATCTTTTACCCATGCCTAGAAGAAGTGTGATTCGAAGGTGAAGAATCCCACTCCATAAAGTGAAGAATCGGGCTTAGGGATGAATCCATCGTTCTTTTCTAGCAATCTGACTGATAGGAAAGGATCTTAGTCCTAGGTGAAAAATCCAATAAGGTTGCAGTCTTAGCAATCCACTTCGAATCTTTCTTTTATATCTTCCTATATCTTCCCTCGGATGTCGCATATCAATCAGTCATGGCAAGTATTGGCTTAGTCGTCATACTAGTAGCGAGGTCAACCTTACCCACTACTAACTAACTGAAAGTCACTTCAGAGATATATACTGAATTAAGAAAATGGAGGCTTTTACAATTCGGGATAGCACAGGTGAGGAATCTGGTCACCAAATAGAATAGTGAATAAATGGAATTAGCTTTAGTAGCTAGACATAATACGGTTTTCGTCGGTTTATGTTTGGGAAGGAAGATGCTTGACCCATAGGGTAGGATCCGGCTTGTTGTCGAACTAAGTATAGTCGAAATCGCAACTCACTACGGATAGGCTATTTTCTCATGACCGGTGAATCAAAGAAGAACTCGGTATGTGAATGAAGGAGAGGCTCGGTCTAGAGGTGCAGAAGTCTATTGAGCCGTAACCAAAAGATTCTATGGTTGCCGAACTCACTTTCTTCCTCTTGAGAGGATTCCCGAGGCGCCGTAAGGTGAAGAAGCAAAGGAAATTACGGAGAGCGAAGGTTACGAATGCCCGATCTGCTTTAGCCCACTCACTTAAGAAGGCAAAATCATATATCTAATATAGTCTCATTTCGAGTGAATCAAGAAACAGAATATCAGCGTTGAAAGGAGATGATGACGTCTGGGTTGAAGAAGATGACAAATTGAAGGAGATGTTCGTGCATCATTTCCAAAAAATTGACTCTGCTGAAGACTGATGTGGCCCAACCCAGCTTTATGGGCCCTTCTATTACTCGTATGGTCCAACAGGCTTTTGTTGACGGTGTGGTTCCTCAGGGTCTCAATTTGGATATTTCATGCTGGAAGTTCTAGTTCGGAAGCCAGCGTCGTCAATCAGCCTGCTGCTCCTCCGGCCCCATTACTTGATGAGGTCACTCGTCGTAGAGAGCTTAACGATCGCTTAGGGATTGCGTGGTTCGGATTTTCTTACCCGCAGGAAGCGAGAGAGAATTTTGTCAACAGCTCTGAATTATCTCCGTTGCATAGAAGAGCGCGGTGCACATGAAAGTATTCCCTACCGTCGGGTAATAAGAGCCGTAAGTCGCTATGATCTTTTTCTTTCATTTCCGCTTTCTTAGCCCCTTCATTTAGAAAAGAAAGATATTCTAACCTGAATGACGCGACCCAGCATACTTGAGTAACCTTCGTCTCACAACTACGCTTCCTTTTCGTCGCGCTAGAGTCTTTCGAACCCTTGGCTAGCAACAAAGCCGACTTCTGTCTCAACCCTGCAGTGACGCGACTACAGTCGACTAAACCTAGCAACTAAGCATACTAACTAAACCTTCGACGAAAGACTGAAAAAGTGGTTGTTCCATGCATTTCAATTCTCTTACGATCTTAGGCTGAAACGATTACCTCCGTACGGACTGGGTCGCTAGCTTTTCTCCATCGTAATTGAATATCAATGTGGACGCGAACCAAGCACAAAGTTCAGTGATTTCGAAGAGATATTCTATATAAGAGATTTCTAATAGATATTTGATAGTTGAAATCAATGGAAAATATGGAACATTAAATAAGGAAATCTTTTCTTTCTATCCAAGAGTTGTACAACCAAGCATACCAAACTACTAGAAATGACTATCCCTCGGAAGAGACTATGGGAAATAGATTCTATAGAATCAATCTTTGTCCCCTTCTTGCTATAGGTTCTTCCCTCTTTGACGTTTGAGGGGGGCAGTTTGTAACCTACCCTCCGAGTTTGGAGGACGAAATGTAACATTCATCCCGCTCGAGCCGTAGAACATGATCTTTAATAGAAAGAAATAACAACTAGCCCAGTCCCAGTCTCCTCATTCAGGGAGTGGCTCCTTCCAAACAGAAAACTGAGGGATTGTATTGTCACATCAGGGACATAGATAAGAAGGGATTCTAGAGAGTCAAAGTGAAGAAGAAGTCTAAAATTACCTCCATGATGGAACTACTATAGGCGCCCTTAAGGTATCGTTCCCTCAACCTGGGAAAAAGCTTTCCAGACCTTCTAGCTCTTCTGGTCGAGAACTGACTTTCGTGAGTCGTACAACTATAGCCACTTCCTTACTTAGTCTTCCAACTTTCATACTTTCCGTCACCAAAGTCATAAGACGATTGGAGCGAAGTTGGCTTAGTAGCGAGAATCCCTCAGTTGTCTTGTTCTGCTTTCAATCTATCCCTAAGTCTTGAGACTGAGTATACTTTCGTCACCAGAATCCCTCGACCTTAAGACTTTCGTACCCTTCGTCTATCAACCAGAGTATTGTTCTTTTTCCTTCAAGCCTTAAACCATCAAAACCCGAAGGCCATGGCTCAACAACCTCGGGCTCTCTAAGTTTCAGACTGCTCCGACTCAAGAACATGGTCATAAGAACCTCATTAAGGTCACCCGCCACAACCCAAGGAAAGCTGGACTGCCCAGCAAAAACAGTCAAACTACAAGCAATTACTATCCCTTCTTTCTTACCTGGTTTGCCTACCTTCTTTCCCTATCTGATTGACCTCAGTTACCTTATTGTTTGACCTAATTGCTTATCCCAGATTGATTGAAATATTTATTGATAAAAATAACGTATGTAATGGATGAACCCAATCATGCTTTAGACAAAGAGGCCGTATATAAACTTGGCCAGCTTTGTTCTCGTAACTGGGGATCGATTGCCATCGTTAGCACTAAATCTTTGGAACCCTTGCTACGCCCTTGGGCTTGCTAACTCTTACAGGAAATCCATACTTGCATATTCGAGAGGGCTAGCACCTTTTAGAGATTTCTTTTCTTGATCTGACCTGAGAGGAATACCATATCTTGGATCTAAGACAGGTTGGTAGCTCTTAAGTAGAACGGTAGGATTGGGCCCTTTACTCACGTGGAGCTAGCTAGCTTTAAGAAAGCTCTAATGTTCAAGTGGTAAGTCTCTTGATCTTCTAGCCTATTCTTTGGCCTTCACTCCCTTGGTCTGGTCTTAGGCATTGGCCACTTCGAAGACTTGACCCAAGTTGCCTCTACTTGGGACCTTGCAACCGTCTTTCCCTAGTGGATCAACCGAGAAAGATCACAAGTTTGCATTTTCCCGGTCAAATCGGTAGCCACCATCTTTGCCTTTAGAATTCGGTATGAAATCAGACAAAAATGCTTGGTTTTGCTATGGGCCAGATGCGAAAAGTGAGAATTGAGATGCCTCACCTGACCTGAGGGAAAATAGAAAAGTAAGCTTTTGGTATGGACTGTACGCTGACCAATGCCGACCACACTCGACACTGACGGGGACAGGATGATTGAAGTTTAGAAGTATGCTGAGTCGATAGACGATTTTAGATAGAATGGAAGCGGAAGGATTACAATCAAATCGCTTATATAGAAGAACGTGAACTTAGTTGTACGACTCTGGGTGCGAAGTATACTTAGTTGCAAGGTCTTTGACTGTGCCCAAGAAAGGGACAGCCATCCTTTTTTTTTTTCCGAGACAGCGATCATAGACTCATCCCATCCTGAAAGATTTGATGCTACCGGTGATGCTACAGGTTTCGAATCAAATTAGGTTACAACCGAACTGTGAAATGAAAGGTTTAGTTCAGTATACTAAGTCGATATACTTTGGTGAAGAATTATGCTGAGTTGATAGATTAAGCTCAAACTCTGGCTGCTAACGTATGCTTGGTTTTACGACTAAGGTTCTCCATGGCCATACAAACTGTTTCTTACTGAGCCTATAGGTCTAATCTAATCATACCAGAGGGATCGGAATGCTTACTAGAGGTTTAGAATAATACAGTACCCTTGACGGCACCTGGGTGAATGCGTTAACTAGAATCTTTATTGTGCTTTTAAGCAACTTAATAAGGTACTACCCGAAACTGACTCTTTGTCAAAAGGCCCATTAATCCCTCTCTTACATGCTTTCTACTTATAGACATGTAGATAAAAAGTCCTTTCCCATGGCTAAGGCCAGCACTTCCGGAATACTAAGGCCTGCGCTTAAGACTCTTTAGCACAAGGTAGGTATGAAGGTATAGCCAAAGATCCTTCTTCTTCCTAGCTTGAGTGAGAACTCCTCTGTCTTTCAACCAAGGCCTGAAGCTTAAAGTTACCACTGAGGACAACTTCAGATAGCCGAATGTCAGGTCAGTGATGGACTCACTTTATGGAAAACTTCGATGAAGAAAGAAATCTATTCTAGCTTGTCTGAGCAGGTATGTATTAGAAAACAATCCCAAGCTGGTATATAGAAAGCACCCCCGCGTTCCAGCAAGCCTACCAGCTAGAATCAAAGAAGAAAAGAGTTCAAATAAGTGGATACTTCAACCTATCTCATACAGGGGGTAGTCGTAAGAGGTGTGAGACGAAGTTGGATAGAAGTCAGTATTGTCATAAGCTACGTTAGAAGCTAAGTTAGAAAGCGACATCCACTATACTAGCCAACTCAACCAAACTGAATATGAATTCCAAAGCAAGATATGTATCGATCAACTCCGCTAACGCGCCTCCACCTTCGGCCCCTTATCTTATTCTGGCAACTCAGTCCTTCCGCACTACGATCTCAGGCAAGGACGAAGGAATGTTTGCAACGGTCTTAGTCCGGCTTCTTCCACCTGTGGTGCCAAAACTGTCACCTTTTAGAAGAAAATATGGGCCGGGCGTCTATAAAAAACATCATGCTACCAGGTACGACTGGGGATTGGGGTTATCGATGAGCTATCCTTGCTCTTGGTCCTGCCTTAGCCAGGGTGGAAATGCAAAAAGTCAGAATCGTAGTAGTAGTTGAAAGTATAGCAGTTTTGCGGTGTCCGCTGTCAGCTATGTTTCAAGATCTGAGGTTCATTTGGGAATGTAATATATGACAGCTTGAGGTGTGATGAGAGCGCCGAAGTCTTGCTCTTTCTTCTCTGAGCTCTAGTGTGAGGCCGCTCCAATCGTCTATCAACTACAGTAATTACTAGTTTGAGAGGACGAGATCACCAATTCCTTCTGCCAGTAAGCGCATCTAAGTCAGTCAGGGAAATTCATGTCTTTATTCTTTCCGTTCCACTAGTGCTTACAGTTAATCTTCCCTTTTTCAATGCTACAACTGGCCGGCCCTCCCTCAGAAGGGCAGGGCAAGCTACGGAACAACATCAGCTCCAGGGAATAATTCAATAAGGCAACGAAGTCAAAGAGAACAACTTTGCATTTGACATAGCCGTCAAACCTTACGAGACCCTTATACCTAGTGAGAAAGATTTCTATTTGCACTTTTGACAGCCAGCATAGGGCAAAAACTTACTAAGCCGATTTCCCTAAGCAACAAGATCGAAATGCGAACTTTTTGCGTCTCATATATATGCAAAAGTACGCATTTTTGGCATATTTGACTGTCGATTCTAAGCGCAAATGTAAAAGTAACGAAAATCACCGGTAAAACGCAAACTTGTGATTTTTTAGATTCGTCTACAGAAGGGAATTCGAAAAGTAAGCTTTTGGGCCTATGTAAAACGCTCACTTGTTCTCTTTGACTTCGTTGCCTCATCTCAGTCACTATCTTCTTTCCTTTGATTGATTACCATGGGGTTATTTACAAGTACAAAATTCAGAGGAAGTGGATGGTACACTCATCCAACCCCGGCACAGTTCGTCTAAAGACTCACCCACATTGTTCCCTGTAGTCGTACGACTACAGCCCATTCCATTTCCTATCGGCTAAGATAGACTTTCCTAAAGACTCCACCTTATCGGCCCAATCGTCTAAAGACTCATTTTATGCTAAACCTCAGAGAAACTCTGTATATGATTGGGTTTCCGGATGATTGGGTTCGGCTTATTATGTTTTGTGTCTCTTCTTCCCAGCTTGCAGTGCTTTGGAATGGAGGTGTCTCTCCTTTCTTTAATCCTCAACGGGGTTTGAGGCAAGGGGATCCTCTCAATACTGATTTCTTTGTTATGTGCATGGAAAGGTTGGGAGCCATGATCTCTGATTTAGTTGCTAATGGTTCTTGGAAGCCTATTAAGGTTGGAAGGAGTGGTGTTTGCGTCTCGCCACCTCTTTTTCGCAAATGATCTTCTTCTTTTCGGTGAGGTTTCCCCGAGACAAGCTACTACCATGAAAAATTGCCTTGACAAATTCTGCTCAATGACAGGCCAAAAAATTAGCCTTTCGAAGTCCCGTATGCTTGTTTCTCAGAACTGTCATATGGCTCAAGCTCATTCTGTTAGCAACATTCTTGATATTGCTATTACTGATGACTTGGGCTCTTACTTGGGGGTGAAATTGTGCAATGGCCCAACTGGGAAGGATAACTACAGCCACATTATTGAGAAAATTGAGGCTAGGTTGACAGGTTGGAGAGCAAAACATTTGTCTCTAGCTGGTAGAGCAGTCTTAATTCAGTCAGTAACCTCCACCATCCCTCTCAACAATCCTAATGTCAGCCTTTGGAATTGTCGGGGAGCGGGGCGCAGTGAGTTTGTTAATCAGATGGTGGATTATTCTGAGAGACATAGGCCGAGTATTTTTGTTATTCTTGAACCTCAAATATCCGGTGACCGAGCTGACTCTGTTATCAGGCGTTTGGGGTATTCGAATCATTTTCGTGTGGATCCTTTGGGTCGCTCGGGATGCATTTGGGTGTTGTGGAATTCCTCCCGTATTCAAGTGCGTGTTGTTAGCGCTACGCGGCAAGTCGTCAACTTACTGATTAGCAGATGTGGTGTAGAGTGGTTAATGTCTTGTGTTTACGCGAGCCCTATCACTCTCCTCCGTGATAGCCTTTGGGCGGCGTTTGTGAAATTTGCTGCTGTTATTTCGGTTCCGTGGTTACTAGCAGGAGACTTCAATGATATTGCTTCTCTTACTGAGCGTATGGGCGATGATTCTCCTATCCGGAATCGGAGAAATTTTCTAGATGGATCAATGAATGTGGGCTCTTAGACCTGGGTTTCAGTGGACCTCCCTTTACTTGGTGTAATATGCGCTCCTCCTCTGGCCGTATTATGATACGACTTGACAGAGCCCTTGCTTCGGATACTTGGCGCCTGCTCTTCCCCGAGGCCGATGTCAAGCACTTACCGCGCACTGGCTCTGATCAGAAGGCAAAGAATCCAATTCAGTAGATAGGGGCGAAGAGGCTGGATCGATAGATGAAGGTGAAGAAGGATGCATGTTTTCTCCTCTAAATCCTGGAGAGGGAACAACAAGCAAAACAAGTGGACTCCTATATACCATTAAATCACAGCCGTCTATTCCGCCAGAACAAAGTGGATCTGGTATAGAGAGCACCCCTCCTATTGGACTGGGTGGTTTTTCGGTTGAACACTCCCGAAATTGTTTGAAGGAAAGAATGGTTTATAATTCCCTTCGATCTCTCTATTTCTTGGCAACCGGGGTTGTGGAAGTTGTAACCTCCCCGCGCGCGAAAGTTGTGGTTTCATATGCTACGTTTGAGGCAGGGAACTTCAAAACCTCAGGGCAGGGCTTACCCGGTGGGCGGGAAAGGCAGTTGGTCACCTTTACTCTGCTGCCGAGTAAAGAGTGCTCACCGTAGCGTTGTAGTTGTTTTCAAGCCAACGAGCGAGTGTTTAGGAATCGGCTAACTTGACCGGACCTTCCCAGGCTTAGTCCATCCCCCGACATCCAGCCAGAGTAGAGCTATTTTGAAGGAGGAAAGGTTTCACTAGGTGGCCAAAGAACCTCTTTCCCTGTGTTTTGTTTCAAGAGGGTTGAATGAATTCCCCTCTATGAATTAGGTTTAGGTCTCTATCTAACCGATACCCCATATAGTAGCGGCGAGCGACAGTGAGGGGTGGTTTTAAGAAATTGTGGTTGAACAAAACCCTATTTCAATAGTAATTCAGACGGTATTTCTACCAATATTAATTCTGATGGTTCAAAGGGTTTCTTTAGGGTGAAACTCCCCTCCCTCGGTCTAGTCCGCCAGAAGATTGAGGCTCTGGTTAGGTCTCAACGAGCCTAGATTTAGGACTGGACGGTTCGTTCAAGGTCAATCTACCTTTTCCTTCGCATGTTTTCTATCGGGACTCGACATCCCCGGAGTGCTTAAGGCATCTATTCTTTGAAGCCGATTTGGTTCCCCTATTTCCTGCGCCCTTACTCTCAGCGGAACTAAACCCTGAGTGGTCACCGGACGGGTACCAACATAACATCCGACAGGTATACGCCCGAGGGGACAAGCAATAGGGCAAATCCATGTCTGGAAAGAGAAGAATAGTTGCAAGGTTGTCTGCTTTAATAGCCTGTAGGGGCACCAGCCGTGATTGAGCTAGGATACCCTTATGTTTCGCTCTTCGAGCCGTAGGAGCACAAGCCGTGATGAAGAAGAGGAGAGAGCCAGAGAATGCTTGAACGACTCACATCCACTGAGAGAAAAGAGTCTAGGTTCGGCCCAAGTAGAAAAGATTCCCCCTTCCCTTCACTCGGGTTCAAATCCCCCAGAAAAAAGTGGTTCTTGTATTCTACCGAGATTTCCGCTCTTTACGCCAGACAGGGTTCCCAGCCGTGTAGGTATCGATACCTTGAGTGGTGCTGTCCTAAAACTAAAGCAAAAGTCACTCCACTGTCTCTCGGACATGGTTCTTTGGTAAATCAGTGTAGAACAGGATCCGAATTAACACTTGATCTGTTAATATTTGACATATATACACTTTATGATCTTCTGATTTTTAAGATATGTGTGAGTGAGTAGTCTCCGGGTAAGCTCTTTAGCCTCAACCAAGTCATCGAATTATGGTTCTCTAGACAATCTAATCCTTTGTACGTTTTCCTTTCCTAAAAGAGTTCCCTTCTTTCTTTTTAAGATAAGAAGAGTCAGTCCTACCTAGCTCCATCGTAAACACTGACCATCCTTCCACTGAGCTTCGTTCCATATCCCTCAGTCCTAACGGTCATGAGCTACTCCGTCAACCTTCATGACGCAACAAAGCACTGCTTCGCATACCAGAATGACGCAATCCTGTATCGTCAGCACCTTCATCTATCGATCCAGTATCCATTCGGCACCTATCGACTCATCTTTCTTCTAAACCCAATCGCCCAACTTCGTTGCTTCTTCCTCCCAAGGGGTCGGTCTTCCCTACCAGAGCCCAAAGGAATTGGTAACCCAATTGGTCAGAGAGGTCCCGAGGTCAAAACTCCTCAAGGAGGTTTCGGTTCCAACCACCACTGGCATTAAAGAAATCATGAACTGAGCTCTCCAAATCTACACCATCTAATTGAGACACATCCACCAAATCAATCATGATATCATGAGGGAGCCATCTATCACGCCAGAAAAAGACCTGCGTCCCATCCCCAGCCAACGGTAGCCTTTATCAATAACACCGGCAGTAGACATCAAACTTCTCCAACCAATGCTACAACCAGGATAATGTTTTCGAAAATCCACAGCTCCCGTGCCTACATACTTACCCCGAAGGATCCGCACCCATAAGTGATTAGGTTAAGAAATAAGACGCCAAGCTGATTTCGTCAATAACGCTTTCTTTTTTTGGTTGTAAGGAAAAGAAAAACAGCACAAAACAAGCCTACTACAAGGCTTCCATGCAGGAACGCACAGCTCTAGGAGTAGCTACCCCCTGCAAATCATCTCTAACCAACCCATGCAACGATGGAGGAACAGACTGATAAATAACTAAAGGATCAGAATCATGAAATCCAAAATTAGCGAGAGCGGCCGCACACTTGTTGCCCTCCCTGTAAGTATGCCGGAGCGAGCACTGCCAAGGCCGACCAATCAAAGCTCTAATATCATCAACCACCGGACCAAACGGATCGAAGCTGGTATCCATTCCCTCAACCATATCGATAACTGCCTGAGCGTCAACTTCGCACTCCACCTTCAACCATCCCCTGTCCCAAGCAATTTGGAGGCCATGGCGAAGGGCCTGGAGCTCGGCAACCGTATTGGAGGAAGCAAGACCTAAGAAACCACAATAACCCAGTAACCAAGGCCCCATGTCATCGCGAATTAATCCACCAAAAGCAGCGGCACCGGGCTTTAGCAGCCCCATCACAATGGAATTTCACAAACCCAGCACGAGGAGGATGCCAACACACAAAAATAGTGTCCATACACTGCACATTACTGGAAGCAAGCTTACAAGCTTTCATGACCCAATTAGCTTCATATAAAATCTCACGCACCGGATCATAAGGAAGCTGATACTCGGAGTCCAAAATCTGCCCACACCTCCATCTCCAAAACGCCCACTTAGCCGCACCAAAAAGAATTCTCCATTGAACACTGCTCCCATTCACCGAACTCATGAGATTGACATTCATATCGATCCAGTCAATGAGAGAAGCCTAAAAAAAAAGAATTATGCATATTAGCAGGAACAAGCACCTTCCAGGTCTTAAGAGGAAGCACACAATCCCTATTGATGTGGAGATCGTCCTCAAGCACACCATTACACAGAGAAAAGTGGGTACTACCAGTAATGTGCCGATCAAACCGCAACTTATTCGAAAGCATGCGACCACGACGAGCTAACCAGAAAAAATATCCCCACTTAGCCGGACCAGGTAATCTCCATCAAATTTTCCATTTAGCATCAATGGCAGTATCAGTAAGAACAAGGCTACGGTAAGCGGAGCGAACCGAATAACTACCAGATTTCTCACCATATGACCGTGTCTTCAATTGTATTAGACTGTGGGAGAGGACACCCAGTAATGCGATCCACTATGGGGAGAGGAAGGATTTCATAAAGCTTGCCCACATCCCAAGTCATAGCTGGGGTGATGAAATCACTAACCTTTACTTCACTGTCCATGTCTTCAAAACCCAAACCAGCCAGCGAAGCTACGTCTTGATTATTAACGGATCATGCCAAAATCCCACCTTAGTGCCGTTACCAATACGCCAGCCGACACCCCTCTCCAAAACTTCGGCAGCACTCGCGACGCCCCTCCAAGAGAGCAGCCAGGCCTCGGCTTACTCTGAAAAAGCTCGCCATCAATCAATCAACCTAGTCTTCCCTACCAGAGCCCAAAGAGAGCTAGGTTCAGTCAACATACGCCACGAAGCCTTCGCCAATAAAGCACTATGAATGGGGCTCATCATTCTTATGCCCAAACCACCTTGGTTCTTAGGCAAGCAGACATCCGACCACGAAACCAGATGAATTTTCTTCTTACCATCAGCTCCCCCCCAAAGAAATTGCCTGTTGAGCTGGTCTAGCCGATTACAAATGGCTACCGGAAGCTTCTCTGTCTGCATAGCATAGGGCGGAATGGCGGACGTGACAGCCTTGACTAGAGTTGCCCTCCCTGCCAAGGTGAGGTGCTTCGCCTTCCAAGAAGAGAGCTTGTAAGCCACCTTGTCCACTAAATACTGAAAGTCAGTAGCTCCCATCCTCCTACAGTGAAGCGGCATCCCCAAGGACTTCCCAAGATCAGCAGTATTAGCAATACCCAGAATATCGGCAATCGGCCTAGTAGCACCAACATCAATAACGGGAGAAACAAAGAATCTAGATTTCACAAGACTCACTCTTTGGCCCGATAAATGACAAAAAGCCTGAAGGCAGTCCTTAACCACCAAGGCTTGGGACTCAGAAGCCTTGGCGAAAAGGAGCAAATCGTCAGCGAAAAAGAAATGGGAAACCCCACTCGCCCCACGAGAAGCCCGAAGAGGACACCAAGAACCGTCATCCACTCTCTGATGAATAATGTGACCCAAACGCTCCATACATAAAACAAACAAGTAGGGCGAAAGGGGCCTGTCTCAAACCACACTGAGGATGAAAAGGCTCCGTCCGAGCACCATTCCAAAGCACTGAGAGCGAAGTATAAGAGACACAATGAATAATGTGACCCAAGACACTGGCAGCCCAAAGAACTTCAATCTATCCTCCAAAAAATCCCATCGAACTCGATCATAGGCTTTCTCGAGATCAATTTTCATAGCCATGTAACCCACCCCTTTCTTACGAATCCGAATAGTATGGATTAATTCCTGGGCAGTCAAAATGTTATCACTCGCCAACCGCCCCGGAAGAAAACTGCATTGGTTCTGGGCAACCAAATCATCAAGAAAGGGCCTAAGCCGATTAACCAAGACCTTAGACATGACTTTATAAGCTACGTTACAAAGGCCAATCGGTCTCAAATCCTTAAGACTAGTCGGAGCATCAATCTTAGGAATAAGAAAAATAGAAGTCATATTAAGAACTGAATCAAAATCACCTGACTCCATGGCTCTCTGCACCAAGCGAAAAAGCGAGACACCCACAGTAGACCAACACCGCTGAGAAAACCCAGCTTGGAACCCAGTGTCTAACGACCTTAATACTTCTAAACCATCCGGACCAGGGGCTCATACCAAAAACGGCACTACGAACCTCATCATAAGAAACTGGCGCCGACAAGCTCATAGCATCATTCAACGTGAGAGAAGGACATTGAATGAAGCTACTGCCGCTAAAAGGCCGAGGCTCGGCAGTAAAGACTTGCTGGAAAGAACTACGAGCCATCAACTCTAATTGCTCAGAATCTTCACACAATACCCCATCCTCATCAGTTAAGCTTCAAACTTTGTTTCGACGTCGAAATCGTAAATGAAAAAATTGAGAATTCCTTTCCCCATAAAGAATGGCTTTCTCTCTTGATTTTGGATACCAAAATTGCTCCTCCATCAGTATACTAAACGTCACCTCAATAAGATCTGATTCAAGCAATAGTAACGAGTGAGAGGTGCTGCTGTTAATTGCCCGTTGAACCCCAGCCAACCGAGCAATAACCCGCCGCTTACGAGCGAATAAATGCCCAAACTCTGTTTTATTCCAAACCTTGAGAACATGCGACAAGTGACCAGTAAGAGCGACAAGGTCCCAGCTATTGTTATCCCAATTATCATCAACAATGGTTCTGAAATTATTGTGGTCAAACCACATAGCTTCGAACCGGAAAGGTCGCCGCTCCCTATCCGGCAAAGCTTCCCCATGAGTACAAAGGAGAAGAGGACAATGGTCCGAATATCCGCGAGGGAGGTGCCGAACCAAAGCTTCACAATGATCAAGACGCCAAGCATCATTGCAGAGAACCCCCACGACTCAATCCTTATTAAACACCTGTGAAATCCATTTTCATTCCATTACGATCTTAGGTTTAGAAGAAAGGGACAAAGATTTAGTCTATCTAAGTGAATTTCTTGATTCATTCCTTGAATCTGTCAATCTTGGATCATGATGGTTCTTATTTCTAGTAGTTTGACAGTCACCTTTTGACTAGAATGTTGACTAAACTATCTAAACCATTCCTGCCGGAGAATCTAGGATTTGAGTCCGTTTGGATTGCTCTCTGTGCGAAAGCGAATTAGTTTGACCTAATCAAAAGAGAAGATAGCCAGCCATATGTAATAGTAGGTAAGAGTTGACTTCCTCTTCTAGATTAAGCTCTGGGTGCTCAAAGGCAGAGATTGACAGTAAAACAACAATCAATGACTACCCCTCACTACTCCTAGGGGATTGCTCCTTCCCTTATGTTTCAAGGTAAGAAGGAAGGCATTAAGGGGGGATTACGTCAGAAGGAAAAGAAGAAAATGAGACCCGATGATGGAACGTATCCGAATTTCGATTCTCTTGCGCATCTCATATATAGGCGAAAGCTTCCTTTTCGAATTCCCTT